>DWON01005570.1:0-14790 GCA_018251015.1 Phocides pigmalion okeechobee
GGGAAGGCCGGGGGGCCCCCCCGGGGCCCCCCCCCCCCCCCCCCCTCATACCCCGCCGTAAAGCAACATGTTCTTCATGTGTTGTGTTTCGGTTGGAGAGGTGTGGTTGTCGGATACACATTATTGGAGTAGGAGCGCATCCGCGTCCATCCTTAAATAGAACTTCTGTTCTATGCGAGATTGGACGTGGTTATCCATGGGCTGCAGTGACCACTTAACATCAGGTGACCTACATGCCCGTTTCTTACTCTTTCACAATAAAAACAATAAAAACTAAAAAGTAAATCATATTTGAGCTCGAACGTAGATATGTTGCTACTCCTAAGTACTAAGCCGGTCGCCTCGCTTCAAAGTGTAGCCGGCAACCGCAACTCTCCAACCGAAACACAAGAAATGCTTTACGGCGGATTATGAGTGTTGTACGTACAAATCTGTAAGGATAACGGGCGAACACGAGTGCTATGTTTACGTCGGACTAACAACGTCTGTGTATTTGAAGATGCTACACGGATGCTTAAATAAAACATTTCAGTGAATTGTCGACGCATCTTCAGTCTAAGAACACAGCTCCAGTTTAATGCCGCCTCCCGCTGCGCTGACTCTATATGAGCGCCAGAATGAAAGTTAAACAAATATTATCGCGAAATATACATATCATTATGTACCGGGTAATTTTTGAACACTAGTTAAGTATAAGTTTTAACAGTAATATATCCTAATATCATTACTAATACGATTATAAATTAAACGGAGAGAGTTCACGTGAAGAAGCCATAACAACAACATTGCAAAATAAGTCTGGCGTATTAATTAAATATATATGTATATATTTTTAAATTAATTAGTCAGTCTGTTGTTTTCAAACCATGCATAAAGTGTCGTAAAGCTCCTAAAACTCAATCAAGGTTTCAAAAAGGTATTTATCGATAAAAAATAAACAACAGACGGTCCTTCGAGCCAGATTTCCATTTACCGGGCCATTGAAAATGGAACTAAGCAGTTTTCAAAGCATTGATATCTACCCTACAAGGCCCTAAACAGCCATCCCCCGCTCAAATTTAAACAACACATGGTCCTTCGAGCCGGATTTAATGCAATTAATGGACAAGTAAAATGCAACTAGCCTATTTAAAACCATTAAAAGCCCACCAATAAAATTTTTACTGCCTTCTACCGCTCAAATTTAAACAACACATGGTCCTTCGAGCCGGATTTGCGCTGAAATCGCCGCTACATTAATCGAGACACAAATCTAAGATCATAAAGGAACAGTTGCAATGGGGGCCACATCAGAACGACTATCGTTATGATCGTACAATACAGTAACTGGTCAGAGAAAGCAAATTTATCTTTATATTGTAAGGAATAGATAAAACATAGAAATGCTGTGTAGGCATCATGTGAAACCCTTTGTTGTATGACCGCGTTGACGATTAGTGTAACATTTGCTGTCCTCAATTTGGACGACGTTGTAAAGAAGATTCATTTAAATGACAAGGAAACACTCTTAAATCATAAAAAAAAACATTAATTAAAAATATATATATTAATAATCCATACTATTATTACAAATGTGAATGTGAGTTTGTTTGTTACGCTTTCACGCCAAAACTACTCAACCGATTATTATGAAACTTTGTACAAAAATTCCTAGAGGTATTAAAAAAGGCATAGGATACTTTTTATAATTTTTATTTTTTGGCAGACATGATTGTTTGTCAAAAAAAATAGTCTAGCAACTTCAAAGCTTCAAAATCTTCGATGTTAATTATGAGTTTTGATATTTGTTTAAGGGCTTCAACGCGAGCGAAACCACGAGAAAAATGTAGTAAATAATAAATTAAGAAAATTATTATTTAGTTAAACAATGTTTATTATATTATTTTTACGTTAGAAGCATAGCAAATGACCGTACAGGCCTGACGCTAAGTATTCGCTGCACCTAATAGACATCAGCAACTTGGCAATCAGGATTGAAGTCCTATCTGTGGTCGCATGGAAATGCATTGCTACACCCGCTTTGCTTGTAAGTATAGCTGGCAAACACGTCTCACGCTGAAATATAAGGACTGCTTAATAGCGGATTATAAGGGTTGGTGATGGTACCTTATTTTATACATATACATGTTCATACTACATCATCAGTGATCAAATTTAAGAATCTCAGGGTTATTAGTTACTCATTTTATTTATACTAGCTTTTTCATGCGGTTTTGGTTAGAAATAGATACATTAATAGAAACAACAAACAAGTTTCCCCTTCCCCCCCTCCCCTAGAAATTTCCAATATTTACGCGAATTGGCGTTATATAAAGAACCTATTTGCAAACATTCAGGATTCTAACGTAACAATTGAGGAATCTATTTTGAACGGGTTCGGCTGAGCGTAGATCTCAGGGTCTGTTGTCTGTCGTCTCAGGGTCTCAAATGAGAACTTATAGATATCACACACAAATATATTAATTAGATATTATATATTAATGACAGCCACATATAAAATAATGACGGCGATAGTAACAGAGGGCCATGTTAATCACATTCCTGTTTGTACCTACTTGCAGAAGGCAAGTCTGGCAGGTCTAAGTTCTATGAATCAAACACTAAACGTCGTTGCTAACAACCGCCTTGTTACTGTCAACACAATACAGTCTCTTACCCAGTTTGTCTAACATACCCTGGATTTCTACCTATGATTCTTTAATCTAGACATTTGTATCTAAAAAACTTACACAGTTCAAAATTACGCGCGTCGACCGTAGCTATGACCGTGATACAGGAACTATTTGTTACTAACTTTTTCCCATGGCGGAGCTTGATATTTTTATATGTGAGAAGAGTAGCAAAAGAGCATACAAACCACCTGATGTTAAGTAGTCGCAGTCCATAGACATCCACGTACACGTACAAACACGACTGAAATCCTATGGTCCTCCTATTCTATCCTATCCTCGCTTCAAATGCTTTACGGCGGATTATGACCAGTTATACCTTCAAAACTAGTTGCATGGCTCGTGGTTTGTTAAACTGCGGTGGCAAGGGAAACTGTTGACAGATGCTAATGATAGATTAATATATTTACCACATGTCTACTATCCTACGTAACACTATATAAATTTCAGAAAACCAGCTTTAAAGGATTCGGTTGTGCGTTGATCTTCTGGATCAGTTAATTACCTTCCTCTTTTACATATAGAAGCTGGAAGCTTTTATTTTGTCGGCCAAAGATGTAAAGAGAACTAGACGTATGGTATAGATTAATCTACCATTAGCAATCTGTCAACAGTTTCCCTCGCTACCGCAATTTTACCAGACCAGCCATGCAACTGGTTCGAAATGTGGATACTCGTGGTCTGTTTGCAATTAGTTCGATTTATCAACAATCAAAAGTCGTTAATCGCGAGTACCCGGTACATAGTAAAATGTTCAAAGTTACGATAATATTACTTTAAAATCACAAGGAGGCTTACATCATAAAATTATGTTAATTATATGTTGTAAATTTAAAATGAATTTATATACGCTAAAATGTAGGCTTAGAAAGGCTTTTTACGCGTTCATAAATATCTCATATTTCACGGTTATTGACTCTAAATTTATGATACCAATTCTTATGAATCAGAATGAACATATCATGCAAATACTTAAGAAATTCCAGTGTCATATAGTTGTGATTGATGCTGATATTATGTAAATGCGATAAATTACCCTTGACTTAATACTAATAACAGAAATGATATCATTTTCTTATGTGAGAAGAGTAGCAAACGAGCATGCCTACCTAATGTTAAGTAGTCGCAGCCCATAGACGTCCACGTACAATCACAAACATGACCGAAATGCTTGAGCTTGAACGTAGATACATTGCTACTTCTGAGGGCTAAGGTTGGCTCGCATCAAAGTGTAGTCGGCAATCGCACCTGTCCAATCGAAACACAAGTAATGCTTTACGGCGGATTATGCAACTGGTTCGAAATATCGGCAATCAAAAATCAAAAATTGTTAATCGTGAATATCCGGCACATAGTAAAATGTATTTTGTATATAATCAAAATATTATTGAAAGTAGTGTCTTAACAGAACTCTTTTTGAACGTTCAATAAAATACCACCAACTCGTAAGGTGTTTCGTTTTGGAGAAGAGGCAGCGAAAGAAACTCCAAAAAACACATCTTTTTCATCTTTAAAGTGTAATTTACAAATAATAACTTAAACTAATGGAGCAAGTGGAGCTGGAGTCGTTTCAGACCAGAGTTTATCATGTATATAATAGTTTCTTGTTTTGCATATGGAGGGCGTGACGCAAAGACATCTTTTAACAATTACCTATAATATAATAAAACTGTAACTGATAGCCGTCTGTATATGGCAAATATGTATATTTAAAAAATCTCAATGGGGCGCCTCTATACACACAAGAGAACCCAAAATAATGTTTTTACTGTTTGTCTGTATGTCTGTATATCTGCATTTTTGTGCACGCTAATCTCAGAAAAGGCTTATTCGATTTGAATGCGATTTTCAGGATTATATTGTGTTGGGCTTCACTTAACATTTAGTGTTTTTTTCATTTGAATCTGTTAACAAATGAAGAAGTTATGTCAATTTATATCACATGTGAACGAAGTCGCGGGCAAAAGCTCGTGTAAGTAATACATTTAATGATATTTAAAGTATGATATTGAAAAAAATAAAGGAAGAGACCTCAGTTAAATCTCAAATCTTAACTTTGAGATCGCGTAATAAGTAAATTAGAAAATGATTCTAACTGGCACGGTTTTTTGTCAGATCTTCTCAATTAAGGTCGCGATCCAAACCAACAGTAGGTACGTTAGAAAATGTATAATTGTAACTAACAATTTTAAGTGCCCTCGCGGGCCTGTACAAATTGTTTGACCATACCGGTCAACATACTAAATGTCCCGGATTTAGTTGTCGGCGAGGTAGACAGACGAATGTGTTTTTTTATGTGAGTAGAGTAGCAAACGAACATGCAAACCATGTGATGTTAAGTAGTCGCGACCATAGACATCCACGTACAACCACAAGTACGACTATCTGAGCTCGAACGTAGATACGTTACTACTCCAGAGGGCTAAGATGGTTGTCTCACTTCAAAGTGTAGCCGGCAACCGCACCTCTCCAACCGAAACACAAGTGATGTTTTACGACGGATTATGAGGGCATCAATGGTATCTCCCCGGTCAAAGTTTAGTTCTCCCACCTTTAAATGGATTTAGATTTTGTTTTGGCTGTTTTTTTTTCTTTGTCTTTATATTTGTCCTCCTAAATCATAATACAAGGAATCCTTGTGTGGGGACATGATTGTTAAGTGTTACAAATTATGAGATTTAATTTCTGTCAAAAAGTCCTTTACTTCTATCATCACAATTTCAGAATCTTGAAATTTATATTTATAACGATGAAACATGAAACAATTCTAACTCATATTTTGCATTATACTCTATTATTTATTTATTTTATTTATTAGTAGGGCTCATTTCAAATTTTTGTTATAGTTCGTAATAATTGCAATATGATACGCCCTTTTTGTGCAAATCTGTAACTTTTTACGTTACTACAACACAAAGATTAGAGATTGCAAAAAAAACTTTAAATTATCTCTCAAGATTTCTGTACAAAAATTGCCCTAGATTAGTGATCGTATGTTTACCCACCTTTCTATATCAACCTCACCGCCCATAAAACCAACACGTGTGTTTCCATTCTAACTCAATAACTTCATTACAGAGATATCACGAGATTCCGTCGCAAAAATTGCCTCATTATTAAATATTGTATGTTTTCCCACCAACATAACGTCACCGCCTATACCACGAACACGTGTGTTTCCAATCTAACTCGATACCGGTCAAACGGGCATTTAGAATGGTCCACCTCTCGCCACATGCGCATATACGCTAGAAAACTTAAATGGAATTACTTTGGACAACGAAATATCTAGACCAGGGGTCGGCAACCTTTGACACGGAAGGGCCAAACTTTGCAATTTGAAATTTTTCACATATTTTAAAGAGCCAATAAAATATGTTTAAATAATTTTATGTCCGTCTTTATGTTCCGATTTCAACACGACTTTCAGTAGTAGATAAAACAGTCGATATAAATACAGAATGTAAAATAGTTGTGTCTATGGGTACATTTTAGGGGTTTTGTCAATAACATATTTTGTATATGGAACTGGAGAGCCAATACTTTTATGCAAAGAGCGGCATGCAGCTCGCGAGCCGCAGGTTGCCGACTCCTGATCTAGACTAAACTAGAACTAGCATTGGAAAGCATCGTATGCATCGCTTATTCAATCAATAATGACTTAAACGCTTAAAGCTTAACGTAAGAATGTTCTGTAATGTGGCAGTGTTGCCATCTTAGGGAGTTTTTACCCAAATTTAGTGGAAATTAATTTGACTGTGGGATTTTTTTACAATGTTTAATATATCTTTTACACTTTAAAATATAGTGAAATGCAGAAACCTTATTATTTCTTCCACAAATATATTACTGTTCACACACATACACACAAGAAAGGGAAAGCCTTAGCTTTAGATTTAAATTATTACGTTCAGTAAATTTTATTATTATATAAATATATCACATTTCAAAGATTGAAAGTTTTCTCTTTTCATAGAGTTTATTCGTTTCGTCATACTTAATGACACTAATACTAAACTTGCAATTTTTATCTGTGTACCTTCAAAATCAAATTAGAAATTTTAATTAATTTAGAGGATATTTTCATCAAATTGTAGCAACACTGCATTCATAGGTCAAAATTATAAAATTAATTTGGTAAGCAAAGCAAAGTAAATATATATGTATATTTAGAACATATGCTTACTTTTAATCCTGCAGGTAACCCTCTGTAGTCAATTGGGACAAATGGATTGAATAATTATATATAAAACGTAGAGTTTGTTTATTTCTGTTTCTTCTCAAATTCAAATTCAAATATTTTATTTCATTGTAACTTATTTATATTTACATACACTTAGATGCGTAAACTATTAATTTAATCTACTAATAGTAATTACTCTACTATACTTAATAATTTTGTGCATAGTGTGCTCTGGTCTACTATATATTACTATGCTATATTATATTAAAACTGAGCAAAAACACAGTTATAACTGATACAACATTTTAAGCTATTTTCAAATGCATTATAACACATTTATACTTCTACATCTAAGCTCATATTTCAGACAAAGCCAGAGGTAAACACTAGTCAATGTAACTATCCCTTCATCAATCAAATACGATGTCCACTACAAATTGTTCTCAAACGGTCCCTAATCGAGCATCAAGAACAATCGTAACCGAGAACGATCAGAACTTGTCTTACAATACTAATCTTGGACGTTTATTTCAATACGTCAATCCACACTGCGGCTTGGAGATGCGACGAACGAATGCGATACGTCATTACTCTAACTACTCGTTCTACTTCTATGACTATGATGATTCTCCTATGACATGCCTGCCTGTGAGAAATACTTCTCCTATGACTAAGTCCTATGACTAATACTCCACCTATGACTAAAGTCCTCCTATGACTAAAGTCCTCCTGTGACTAAACTCTTACGACTAATATTCCTCCTACTCTTAATACTTCTGAGAACTAAGATTGTCGCCTCATTTGTAAGTGACAGCAAACATACCTATTTACAGAAACAAGTAAGCTTCATGGTAGAAATAATGTCGGTGGTACCTTTCCGGTCGAACCGGATATATAGAATCTACTTTGGATCTTATTCTAGTAGCAATGTTGGTTACAAGTGTTGATACTGACTACTTAAGTAAAGAAACCACCCCGTGGCGCGTGGTCGTAACAGCAAATATCGGGTATGAGTTTGGTATCTCCCCGATCAAACCGTATGGAATCTACCTTGAATCTTATTCCAGTACCACTGTTGGTTACAAGTGATGATAACGGCCACTTGAATAAAGAAATGACCATCCTGCGGCCGTAACAGCAAATGTCGTGACGCAAGCCGCAGCCGCAAGCCGCGAGCCGCAAGCCGCAGCGTCTCGCTCCATGCGAGCATAAGACCCAGTTATCAACACGTGTACAATTCCAATCGACAACAGGAGCTGTCGGATCGGCATTTACCAGCGTTCGCTTAACGAGGCCGAATGAAAACGAGTTTGTATCGTTAATCTGAATCGCCACTTGTTACTGTTGATTGTTGCAACAGACCGTTTTCAGGCTGTTAGGGGGAAAGCTGGCATGTCTCTCTAAGTTAGTATGCAATCTAGCCATGTATTGAAAGGTATTGACTTATACAGTTATCAGGAAGATGCTTCGTCCATTTCTGTTTTCAAACTCACAATCAAAGGTTTAACACTTTCCGATCAACGGCTACACACCTGTGTTGTACAAATTCAAATTCAAATATTTTATTTCATTGTAAGGTCAAGGGTACAGTGTAAAATCAATACATCGGATTTGAGCACCCTGTTGGCTATGGTAGACCGGGAGAAAAAAGCCGGCGGAAAAAAACTCTCGGCACTCTTTTTAAATCAGTCCTTGATGAATAAACAACGTACAAATACAAGTACGTACAAATATGTATGGATTACGGGCGAACACAAGTGCAATAACATATCACTATGTTCACTTGCCTTTTAAATTAAAAAAAAACGATTAAATACATATAAAAAACTAATACTAATAATCTTATGACTTTGTTTGAAAATTTGATTACGTGTTTTATTGTAATAATGTATTTTATTTAATTAATTAACTTAACTTAACTTAACTTAAATAATTTATTGAGTTACTATTTTAAAGGATTGAATAAAAACCGACTTGTTTGAAATATGAAATTAAGCATCCGTAACATTAGTTTATGATTCTCTTACTAAGTTGTCCATTGTAGGGATATTATAGAGGAAACCGAGTATTTATTGCCGTAAGCAGACTTAAGGCTGTCGATACCCAACTCACTAGTTCGCAGTTTCAATTCAAAGGAACAGGTTCTTATAATCCGCAATAACTTTATTTACAAGTTCTTCAAACGATTTCTGTTTCCATTTAAACTTTATTAACGGCTTCTTATGTGAAAAGAGTAGCAAACGAGCAAATAATCACAGCCTATTGGCATACACGTAGGACCACAAACACGACTGAAATTCTACCTGAGCTCGAATGTAGATTTTAAAGATGGTAGAGCCGTTACAGCTCTCCCGGGTCGGCAGCACCCATAACCTGCCGTAAAGCAACGTGTTCTTCATGTATTGTGTTTCGATTGAGGAGGTGTGGTTGCTGGATACACATTATTGGAGACGACCATCTTAGTCCTCAAGAGTAGGAACGCTTTCGCATCCACCCTTAAATAGAACTTCTGTTCTGGACGTGGTTATCCATGGGCTGCAGTGAGCACTTAACATCAGGTGGCCTGCATGACCGTTTCTTACTCTTTCATAAAAAAAGATACGTTCCTACTCCTGAGGACTAAGACCATCTTAGTTCTCAGGAGTTAACAAAAAAATAAAAATGAGTGTGCATTTTTAGTATCCCCGCCACCGCAGTTTAGCCGATATCACGAGCCAAGCAACTGGTTCTAAATATCGGCTATTAAAAATCGTTAATCTTGAATACCCGTTACTTAATAAAATGTATAAATTCCGTGATGATTAGTTCAACACTATGATTGCGGCGTCCATATTACATCGAGTCAGTTTTGCGGGAGCCTGCACTAAACTGGAGCTGTCTCTTTAGAACAGGATATTCACCGACAACCGACAATTCACCTCAAGAAAAGGAACGCATACGCGTCCATCCTTAAATAGAATTCTACACTTACACTTAAAACTTCTGTTCTATTTGAGATTGGATGTGGTTGTCTATGGCAGTGGCCACAACATCAGGTGGCCTGCATGCTCGTTTTTTACTGTTTCACAATAAAAAAAATGTTCAAGGTGGGAGAACTATAATTCAACCTGGGAGGTATTACCGCCGCCCTCATAATCCGCCATAAAGCATTACTTGTGTTTTGGTTGGAGAGATGCGGTTACCGGCTACACTTTGAAGCGAGGCGACCTTAGGCTTCAGGAGTATCAACGTATACATTGGAGCTCAGATAGGATTGCGGTCGTTTTTGTTGTACGTAGATGTCTGTGGGCTGCGACAACTTATCATCAGGTGGTTTGCATGCCCATTTGCTACTCTTCTTACATAAAAAAGAAAGGTGCGGTTTCCGGTTCGCTAACAAGTGAGGCAGCCAACTTTGTCCTTATCTCACTTAGTCACCAGGGGGGAAGGAATCGGGTTGTTAAGGCGACCAGCTTAATCCTTATCTTACCAGGGGAGAAGGAATCAGGTTTTTTTAAAAAACCTCTCACGTTATTCATAAACGCCTTACAACCCAACATTTCTAACACAGCATTCCTGGCACCCGTCAAAGCGGAACACAGCAATTGATCACAGCTGCGTATTACTACTTAATATATTAGCCCAGCAAGTTATACTCGTTACAAAGAGGATGTCAACCCAAGTAATATCTCTTGGTAATGAAGCGATCTGGCTACATTCCCCGCACCCTAGTAATAATTCTCGCAAAGTCAGATGCACTTTCAGATTTAACTCACCATAAGTTGTGGTGTCAGTGTATGGACACTAAAATCAATCTATTATTATTTTGTAGAGTCGTTAGAGCTCGCCCGGGGCGGCACCACCCTCACCCTCCTAACCCGCCGTAAAGCGACATGTTCTTCATATATTGTGTTTCGGTTAGGGAGGTGTGGTTGCCGGATACATCGGACTTCGTTGTTGATGATTTGTTTGAAATTGACATAAATTCTTTATTTGTTAACCAATTTTAATTAAAACACTAAATGTTCAGTGTAACTCAATAAAATACAATCCTGAAAATTTCATTCAAATCGGATAGGCCTTTTCTGAGTAAAACGTACACAGACACAGATATACAGACAAAGAGACAAAATTAAAAAAACATTGTTTTGGGTTCTCTTCTCCGTATATAAAGGCACCAAATTACGATTTCTTAAATATATTTGCCATGTACAGAGAGCAATCAGTTACAATTTTATTATATGTCTAGATATAGATGAGAAAAACACACGTGAATCTCACAAGTATTTTTGTCATCTTACATAGAGCCATTAAACATATCTCATTCGCAAAACCTTCAGAGATAAATATAATAGATTCAGCTTTATAATTAGCGTAATTATCTTGCAACATATCACGCTAAATATAAATTATAATTGATTGTTCTAAAATATCGCGCGCTAAATAAGAAACGAAATCGATCGTTTAAAAATATATTGCTAAAAATAAAGTTTATTACAATGTATAACGTTGTCTGTAAGACTATTAGCGGAATTAAATAGTTACTAATGCAGCTAATTGATAGTATAGCATCAATCTATAGCATAGTATAGAAATATATATGTATACATAAATATCAATTACCTTATATATGAAAGACTAGATTTTTCCCGCGGCTTAGCTCGCGTTGAAGCCCTTAAATAAATATCAAAGATTATAAATAACATGAAATATACATCAATTCAAAACAGCTGAAGCTATAGCCAATAAGATATTAATTTAAAGGCTTTGAAGTTACTATATTTTACCATGTCCGCCAAAATACGAAAAATATATTTTTAATAAATAGTATTTTATGTCCTTTTTAATACTCTAAGAATATGTTTACAAAGTTTCATAATAATCGGTTCAGTAGTTGTGGCGTGAAAGCGTAACAAACAAACTTACATTCACATTTATAATATTAGTAGGGATAGACATTGAAAACGGGTCTACCAATGATTTTTTATGTTGTGTTCGTAATTATCTGGGCGATTTTTATTTTTTTTTATAATGCATCGGAAGTTTCATTAAAATGTCATTTAAAAATGACATTCATTTTAACAGTTCTTATCTCGTATGTCTTCATCATAATAGTTATGTTATATGCTGGCTGTACATGCGGTTTTGTTCGCAAAGTAAATCAATCATTCGTCATTAAACATTTATTTTACAATACATTTATATAGTTTAGCCGTGACCACGAGCCATGCAACTGGTTCGAAATATCGGCAATCAAAAATCAGAAATCAAAAATCGTTAATCGTGAGTATCCGGCACTTAGTAAAAAATACATTGTGATAGATAATACCGTTCTATTTTTACCCCAATTGTAATAATTCAAGCTAATCTATAAAATGAATAAAAAGTCATAAGAAATTAATTTTAAAAATTCCTTCCTTAAAGGTATAAAAAATATTAGATTAAAGTAATTACAAACGACACCTTTTATTTTTAACTAACATCACTTCGATTGCTTTGAAGTTTTCATACAAATAAATAATAGTTAAAAAAATAAAAAAAAACACGCTTTTATAAAAAATCCAACTAAAAAACGTACAAAGAAGAAAAACATGGAATGTAAAACGCGGTGAGTGCATGGTATCAATAGATCACTGAAAAAATACCCCACGTTTTTTTAACATCCCATGTTTTTCTTATTTATACTTTTTTATTGTTTCTTTTTATAAAAGCGTGTTTTTTAGTTTTTTTAACTATTAAATAATATATTTCATTTTTTTTTCATGTTATTGTCATCGGTCCTTGATACGTGAGCAAAGTTTCAAATCAATCAGACATCTGGAAATTGGTGAAAATTATGCTCAAAGATTCCGTTACATACATACAACCCAAGCTAATAAAAACGTGTTAAAAAATCTTTATTTACAGAACAGATAATGAAATGTTGAACAGTATTTTATAAATACACAATTCAATACAATATAAGGGCAATATACAATATACAGAGGATAAACTTCGCCCACCCCAAGATTACTCATAAATCCTAAAGTATACACTCCCAAGTAGCTTAAACAGTGAAATTAAAAACCGGTAAAAATATTTGCTGACAAGATGATCGTCCTATATGAGTTTTGAAGTACTCGTGTACTTCTGAATTTGACGTTGTTATAACCCTTGCGTAATGTAACATATTTGCAACCGTACGTAATATAAAAGGAAAGTACATTTTAATTACAATAATGGAAAACTTAAAACTAATTATAATAAAAGCCGAACTTAAACAATCTAAAGGGAGTCCGAGCCGATCCAGCATAGTGCCAAGAACGCCCCTCCTCCTAGTATTCCTCTTGAAGTCCATCCAGGAGAGTATTATGTCAAATGTTCAAAGGGAGAACTATAGTTCGACCGGGGAGGTAACACCAACGCCCTCATAATCCCCCGTAAAGCATTACTTGTGTTTCGATTGGAGAGGTGCGGTTGCCGGCTACACTTTGAAGCAAGGCGACCATCATATTCCTCAGGAAAAGCAACGCTTCTATGGTTGAGCTCAGATAGGATTTCAGTCGTATTTGTGGTGCTACGTGGATGTCTATGGGCTGCGACTACTTAACATCAGGTGGTTTGGATACTCGTTTGCTACTCTTCTCAAATTAAAAAAAAATACGCCCACTAAAAGACTCTTCGGTGCTTTAAGACTCCGGGATTTCCGCAAGAATGTGCCGGTATTATCCTAACACAGTATCCTATCTGGACTTCATCGTGGGGAGTCATGTCACCCCTACCTCCGCGAAGTGCTTACAACGCATGTGATCCCATGCCGATGTCTTCCTGGTTGACCGGGGGGAGGGGGGGGGGGGTTGGACAGATGTCACTCACACTCATACTCTCACTTTTATCCCTCCCAATCCTATTTTTCTCACTTAAAAGCAGGAGATACTATACCATTCTATGCCGTGCTGAGCTACAGAGACAAATAACACCGATATTCTAGTGCCAAGCTGCAAGTACAAAGAAATGCCATTAATGGACACAACGACAAAAAACTTGTGTACGTGAGCACACACTCGCCACGCTTATGAACCCGCTTGCAGTACCGCCAGCTCCACTCTAGCCAGATTTGATTTTAGGTCGCCGCCTTATGTAACAATTGGATAATGACCACGTACGCAATCCGCACGTCTCCACTGATTTAGACACGGTGCATGTTTCGAGGGAACTGAGTTTTGTCTGGTGTAAAATCTTCTAATTAATGTACTTTGTATAATAAACATTTTTTTGTGTACTGGAACGCGCTTGCTAAATACCCGTGCTGTAAGTACAAATCTATATGGATTACGGGCGAACAAAAGTGCTGTGTTTACGTCGGCCACAAGACTGGGGGCGGATATTACGTCTGTATATTTATAGATGATACACAGATACTAAAAATACAATATTTCACATAATTGTCATCTCCAGTCTAGACAAATATGCTCCAGTGCGTGCCGCCTCCCGCAACGCTGACCCGATCACTGTTAACATACAACGTCATATGCGACGTGTAATAAGCAACACCTGATGCAACACCTATAGATAGTAAACGCTTTATTAACACTGCCACAGTAGCATTTAATATCGAATCAGCGTTGTGGAAGGCGACCCTAAACTATATGTATTCTCTAGACTGGAGATGCGTCGACAACTCACTGAAATATGATTTTTAGCATCCGTGTAGCATCTACGAATACGAGACGTTATTTCCGCCCAAGGTCTTGTAGCGCCGACATAAATACAGCACTTGTGTTCCCCAAATCCATACAGAATTGCGCGTAAACGACAGATGTGTAAAACCGCAAGCGTTACGCCAAATATACAGCATTTGTGTACGCTGCAGGGAAAGTGTTAAACAATAAATATTAACATGTCGCTTGTCCGGAAAAATACAGTATCATGTCAAAATTTGGCACTAACTGAATTAACGATACAGTTCGACTAAAAAAG
>DWON01005571.1:0-14789 GCA_018251015.1 Phocides pigmalion okeechobee
GAAACACAATACATGAAGAACATGTTGCTTTACGACGGGTTATGAGGGTGGCGGTGGTACCGCCCCGGGCGAGCTCTTACGGCTCTACCACCTTTAAAATTTGTAAATAATTCAAAATATCATCCGAATTTTATAAAACCTTCGTTTGACACTATTTAAATACTTTTCTGACATATGCATGAGCTTAGGTACGATTGGTGCTTGACTAACTTAAACCCTTTATAACCTGGTAAAAGACCTGAACCCAGAAGTGGGTCCGTAAAGTATTGAAAATGAGCCCAATGTCCTCGGCGTATTCATTTGAACTCACTATAATAAATATAACAAACATTCGATTTTATATAACAAGCACTTGGTATCTGTAGGTATATAGTTCCAACATATTTTTACGTCAACTTTTAATACAAACGTCCTTTTATTGGAACAATGCGAAACACAAAAAGGTTTGCGATCCTTGCTAAGTGGATGGCATTTGAACGGCAAATGGTGTGTGAGAAACTTAAGAAGCTTCGATGCATACCGTGTTAACAGGGAACTTATTGAACACTGAAAGAACAGCTTATGGCGTTTATAAGGCTTGAAGTATAGATGTTTTTGTTGAATAGATAATTGATAATTTTGAGGTTAGGTTAGGTTCTTTATATGAGAAGAGTAGCAAACGAGCATGCAAATCATCTGATGTTAAGTAGTCGCAACCCCTTGACATCCACGTACAACCATAAACATGACTGAAATCCTATCTGTGCTCGAACTTAGATACGTTGCTCCTGAGGACTACGATGGTCGCCTCGCTTCAAAGTGTGGCCGGCGACCGCACCTCTCTAAGCGAAATACAAGTAATGCTTTAGGGCGGATTATGATGACGGTGGTGGAACCTCACCGATCGAACTATAGTTCTCCACTTTTGTTTAGGTTGACCACGTGAATATATATACTTAATGCGAGTTTATCGTGATTGGAATACAGTGGCATCACCTCTAAGTTTGTTTTGCCACGCATGTGTGGTAAAACAAACAGATTCGCTTACCTATTGTTCCACGGCTTACGTAAATTACGATCGACTTAAGCAGCGTCGGGAACGATCGAAAGTGGATGGTTGACAGTAAAATTTCATACACGATTTTGTATTTCGGAGGGCAGATGTACATATCTGTTGGGCCTGGCTGTTTTTTTTATGTGAGAAGAATAGCAAACGAGTATGCAAGTCACCTGATGTGAAGTAGTCGCAGCCCATAGACATCCAAGTACAACCACAATCACGACTGAAATCCTATTCGAGGTCGAACGTAGATACGTTGCTTCTCCTGAGGACTACGATGGTCGCCTCGCTTCTAAGTGTAACCGGCAATCGCACCTCTCCAACCGAAACACAAGTAATTCTTTACGGCGGATTATAAGGGATTATTGAAATTTGATAACAACCAGGTTGTTATTGATAGTCCTTAAACCTTGTTGACTTTGCTGACTAGAATTAGAAATGTCAAATAATCCGCCCTCAAAACCCGCCCTTAACCTTTTGTTTATTGCTTGAAAATGAGGGATAACCACGCTTAAAGGTGAGGTGGAGTTAGAAAAACAATTTTATAGGAATATCAACGCATCTATGTACGAGATTAGACACGATTGGTCCTATTTGAGGTTGTATGTATCTGTCTATGGGCTGCAGTGACTATTTATGCCCTGTCAGGGCAGGTGGCTGCCAAGTCAGGTGTCAGTCAGGTGTTTTGTATGCTCGTTTGTTCTACTCAAAAATTACGGCTTAAAGATAGGCTAGAAACAGTTAAGTACACTGACTAGGAATATACACGAATTTCCCCTTTTAGAACAATCCAATCCAAAATAAATAACCAAATTATAATTTCCAATCGAACATACCGCAGGGAAACGTTAAATCTATACAACTAGTGACCCACGGAAAGGTAAAGTGAATCTATACATTCTAAAACAAACTGTGGAAGACGATCCCCTATTCAATCAAGTACCCTTTTAGTTTCAAATGACCACGATTTTTCGCTGGGACAAAAGACAGCCACTTGTCATTATTTTTCTCCGAACTATCAATCTCGGTTGGTTGTCTTGTCATAGATAAGACGAAGTTTTATGAGAATTTTTGCGTGTGTCTATCTCCCTAGTTCAAGAAGTCGTATTTAGGGTTTTGTACTGCAGACGGAACCTTTATCACTTGCGCATCCGTTAGCCTGTCTTTTTATTGGTCTGCAAAGTCTTTTTCACAGAAAGATGAAAAAATTTAAACTTATTTATGAAATTGAAGTTCTTTAACCTGGTGATTAGTGATCTTGGCCTCCCATAGATAATGTAATAAACTTCATTTAGGAAACCATCGTAACGCCTGGAGTCAACAACGCGTTACAATGGTTAAGGATAAAAATCCTCATATGTAAGTAATCGGGAAATCACACTTTTGAAACAAAGGTATGTATGTGACCGGACAATCACACCTTTGCAACAGAACGAAAGTATAGTTAGAATATGTGTAGTGACGGTAAATTATACCCTTACAGGTACTACCTATCTTCAGATCGGTTAGCCTAAGTTAGCGCAGCAGACAAAAGATACGGCCATTTATTTATCTATGATACTCGCAAACTCAATGAAAATCTATAAAGTACTTCGCGTTGAGCTAAAATCAATTGCGGCGAAGTTGGAGTGAGGCTCTGGTCGGCTATTGAATGCGATCAAGGAAGTTATGGTCGTATGTAGTGGTTTTGGCAAGCCAGAGTTTTGGAGGATTGGAGATTTTTATACCTTAGAAAAAGCGCATGAAACGTAGAAAAAAAAACAAAGATGTATTTCTTTAAAACCTATAGCCTCCTGCATGAGCCAATGGGTTTATTTAATAAGTAAGAGTCTTATTGAACCCGAACATCTTTATTTTAGAGATTAGGTGCCTTCTGGAAAATTTCTAGCCTCCTAGCATTACTGGGTGGTTGTATTGAATAAGAATCTCACAAAACCCAATCTTTTGTATCTAGAAGTTAGGTGCCTTATGAAAATTTGCCCCTCGATACAAAAATATTGACATTGTGTTTGTAAGATGTATTCCAGTTACGCTTCTGTGTATAATGTTATTATAATTTATGAAGGCTTTATCTAGCACGGGAATCCATTTTTTATAAATTTCTTCCTATGATTTGAATGATTACTTACATTACACAGTAAGTACATTTGAGATAATATTTATAGACAAAGCAAACAAATATAATGGTCTATTAAAAACGTATCAACTAAAAAAAATGCAAGTAATAATAATAATAATAATAATAATTCTTTATTCATCTCATAAGGTAAGTTACATTATACGGGGCTAGAGTCTCCTTTTAAGCACAAAGTACCTGTAGTAGTCATTTTATAATATCTGCATTTTAACTTTCTATGTTTATGTCCATGTAAGGGAATAAAAAATCCCCCTAGACGTAGACAACTGTGAATGTTACTGGGCATAGAGTTAACTAATAAAATAAAAACAAAAATAAATGTGAATTTAATTTTGTCTCTGTCTAGAATACTTTAAAAAAAGCATAAACAAACTTGACTAAATGTGGGTAGACTTAACACACCTTTGAATAACGAATAGAAATATTTCAGGAAGTTAAGTGCGTTTTAGAAGTTAACTGTCACTAGAAAGCATCCCAAGGAAATCAGTTATCTTAAAAGTTCTCCATAAAGTTCTCAATGGAATGTAGTCCACCATCCCGCACAAGGCAAGCCTTATGACCAAACCCTTTTCATTTTCAAATGAAATCCATGATCAACAAAAAGTACAAGGTTGATAATGAATAATCAATTCATACAGAGGGTGAAATATAATAAGTAAGAGGATGAAAGTAATGGTACAACGTAATTAATGAACGTACATAAAAGGGGGGAGTTAGGGAATCGAAACCCCCTTTTCATATATAAAATAGGTAAAAATCTGAATATATATATTTTTTACTTTTTCTACGCGATATTTGAGGAAAGTGCAAGTTTATATTTGATTTTTTTAATCCTTGATCGCCCGCGCCCCCTATGACAAAGCTATAGCAACGTTTACGCTTAGTCTGACAGTAGGACAAGATTGATTTTTATGTGATAAGAGTAGCAAACGAGCATACAAAGCAACTGATGTTAAATAGTCGCAGTCCATGGACATTCACGTACAACCACAATCACAACTGAAATCCTATCTGAGCTCAAACATAGATACGTTGCTAATCCTCAGGACTAAGATGTTCGGCTCACATCAAAGTGTAGCCGGCAACCGCACCTCTCCAACCGAAATATAAGTGCTTTACGGGAGATTATGAGGTCGACGGTGGTACCTCCCCGGTCGAACTATATTTCTCCCAACTTAATTCCACCATATCCCACCTTCACCTGATGAATAATCAATCATAAAAGGCTTTTGTTGAGGATGGAAGCCATGGTACAACGTGATTGCAGTTCTAAAACGGAACAACACAGGAAACGGATGTTAGTATGCTGATAACACCAAGATACGGACGGTGTCATCCGACACAAGGCCGTAGTAACCTAGAATTTATTTTTAGAAAATCAAATTATCCTTTATCTAAAGTTTTCCTCGTAGCTACTACAAACTTAATTTATCTTTATAAATCGGGCTCTGAAACTCTATGGAAATCGTGCTCGGGAGATACAACTCTAGAACTTATTTCTACTACACTGCTGTGTATTACGTGGCGCAACGCGCTGTCTGTTTGTACACCTGTCTTGTAACTAAAAATCTGTATAGATTACGGGCGAACACAAGTGCTATGTTTGCGTCCGCGCTACAAGACAGAAGACGGACATTACGTCTTTGTATTCGTGGATACTTTTTATTCGTGGCTACAATGATGCTAAAAAATACAATATTTATGGGAATTGCCGGCGCATCTCCAGTCTGAAGAAAATAACTCCAGGTTAACCGCCTCCCACAATCGTGACTCGATGTAAGATATCAGCGCCGCAGTCAAAGTTTTAATTATATATCTATTGTTTGATATGATTATTGTGAAAATATTATAAGTGGTAGAATAATGGATGGAACTGGGGAGGTACCACTGTCGCCCTCAAAATCCCACGCGACATGCAAGGCGACCATTTTATTTCTCGCGAGCATCTGTGTAGAAGCTCAGATAGGATTACGGTTCTCTTTGAGGCTGAACGTCATCTATGGACTGCAGCGACAACTTAATATGTTGTAGCTTGCACGCTCGTTTGCTATTCTTACAACATAAATAAAATATTTTGGTATATAATTCATATTTCATCTCTGAAACACGATTGAAACTTATTATTCAATAAGGGATATGATTAAGATATTCTTATTTAATTATTTAATAGACTTTGCAAATATATATTCACAAACGCACACTCTGTTTTTGAATTTGTAACGTTTACAAGATTTAAATTTGTTATGTAAATAAGCACCTCTTTAATGTTTAATTCTTTTTTTAGAAGACAACTTGGTTAGATAATATTATTATGAGAACAGATATATACTAAGGCTATAACATAAGACCTATTACGTACAGCATAATTTTGCAATTTATTTAGGAGCGTACGGAAAATGTAAAATCTTTCCTAAGATATGTAGCTACTTTGTGTCTTTCCAAATTTTAGTCTTAATTAGGAAATTTCCCGAAATAACAGGTTAAACTTAAATTAAATTAAAGAAATTCATGAAAACAATAATTATTTTAGATTCTAAAATTGCCTTTTTCATGATTTTATTTATGTCCATTTTGAAATAATAAATATCTATATTACAAATATCACAGATAAACTTACAAAATCCAGTATAAGAAGAACGTAAACAACTATCGAATTTATTTACGAAAAGTTTCCCGCGTGTTGTAAACTTTTGAAAATAAAATTGAGTACTCACTTGGCGCGTAAGGATAGTTGCCGGTCATTTGGACATACGAATTTGTTGTCTTTATTTTGATAATTCATTGCACTATATTAAAAAAAAATACAGAGCGATTTTTGGCGGGAAGTGTAACACCGCGCGTTCCCGCCTGTTGATTATTTCCAACTGTTGCTCAGCTTCACTGACTGCTTCGCGTGGCGACTTCTGTTAATCGATATTTTTACGCTCCTATATAACATTATGCCTGACAGTTGAAATTTTGTATTAATGCTGAAAATAGTTATTTTCTACTTATCTGATAGTTCTTCGTAGGAAAAGTAGTTGAAATATAAAGAATTTTATAACATGAAGTTTTTTGTTGGTCATGATATGACAAGTAAGACTATTCGATTTTAATCGTTTTCGATTTAGATAATTATGCGGATGTAAGTAAAAGACCTGAACTTTTGAATTTAATATTATGTTAATTGTTGATCTTAGGATTAACAAAATGAAAGAGTTATTAAAGAGAATAACATTTTTAAACAATAATTTCATTACATTATTTGCGTTACAACGTTATAACTAACGTTATCGAGTTGTTTTATTACGATATAAAGGTAGAAACAGATGCACAACAATTTTATTCATATTAGGAATGTTGATGAGTTTCTTGACTTCTTTTCTCTGTATGTCATAATATATTATGTATGAAAGATAGTTATTATCAGCGAGTAAATTAAAAAGATTGTTTTATGAATTCAACAAAAGGAATATTTTAGTTTCATTAGAATGAAATGTTGAAAATAAATGTTAATAATAATTAACAGTATTTGTTATTTTAAATATGAAGTACTATGCAATTCTAAGGTGTTAAACTACAATAAACACATGAGTATTTATGGTATGGAGCAATATTAAATTTATTAGATTAAAAGTGACTTTAGCTAATTTTGTATTAGTAATTTTTGATTTTATTCAGGTGAATAACTGTACAACAGATGAAAGTATTTAATGATCATAATAAAATGGGTTAACATAACTTGAGGTTTTTGAATATGATAAAGTGGATAGGGTTTAATAACCTCTCGAAAAAGATATTATTGGGTTTGTTAAAAAAAATGTGCATTCCGTAAGGTAAAATATGTTTCAATTCGAGCTCTGCTGTATATGTTACGCATATCGATTTTCCTAATAATGTAACGATGATCGTTATTCGACATATAACGATTGGATTATATTTTACCCCTCCTTCTTATCCAAAGAATTTGACATTTCACTTTTTCAGTAATGATGGCGCACTTGGTAAAGGTGCATAGTTTTTTGTAACTGTGAGTTTATTTTGTGCGGTGGGGTGAAAATATAGTGAATATTAATGCCGTATCACAGGCGCTTTTCCGCCAAGATGCCGGATTACGACGATGAGGTGACAGTCGTCGATGTGTATGATCTAGCGTCGGATATTGGAAAGGAATGCGAAATAATTATCGAGAAATACGGCCCTGACGCCGTTACAGCTCTGCTGCCGAAGGTAATTAATGCACTGGAGTTGCTGGAGAACTTGGCAGTGCGTAATGAGAAAGAGAATCAAGCGCTACAAGAACTAACAGCAAAAATATCGCAGTTAGAAAATGATAAAATTGAGAAGGCGGAGTATCGACAACGCTTCGAAAAGGTAATTGTTTGAGGTCATTGTTATTCGGTTATTGAATTCTAAGTAGTGTAGTGGCGAGCTCACGAAACGTTCGTCGTTTCGACATACATGAATGTATCAGGCTCACTTGCAAAACTGGAAACTTAGACTGATGTGTATTGCGCGACATTGACATCACAAATAATTACTCTTTAAGTCAGTGGGATGATTATAACTTGTAATCGTTATTTTTTTATTTGATGGGCCTTTTTATACCAGTAAATGTCTGATGTAATATTGTTTTTGTTGAACTTTGTCTGAGGGATTTAGAAGTAGTTCTAATTGTTCAGTTATTTTGATAAAAAATTGCTTAAGTACACGTTGTATACATATTATACTATATATTTTTATTTACTTGTGATTTTATGATTATACATAAATCTTATGATAATATACATAAAAGTGGTAGAACCGTTAGAGCTCACATAGGGCGGCTCATAACCCGATGTAAAGCAACATGTTCTTCATGTATTGTTGGGAGGTGTGGTTGCCGGATACACATTATCGGAGGCGACCATCTTAGTCCTCAAGAGTAGGAACACATCCACGTCCGTCCTTAAGTAGAACTTCTGTTCTATTTGAGATTGGATGTTGTTGTCCATGGGCTGCAGTGACCACTGAACATCAGGTGGCCTGCATGTCTGTTTCTTACTCTTTCATAATAAAAAAAAACAATAAAATAGTTCTATAAAAGAGGAAATATATCTATATATTCATAAATTTCTAATTATGTATATTTTTATGTACAGATGTAGTTGAAACACCACTTTAATTTAAATCAGCGTAAAATCATTACCTGGTCTTTGAACTACAGGACTCTAACATGAGAATCAATATTGAGGTAAACAGTCCATATTTTCTATGTGAGATGCATAGAAAATGAAATTGCAGACATTGTGCACATCAATAAGGAATCATAATCATGATGGAAAATGTACCAGGTATTACTACTCCTGAGGACTACGGTATAGCAACTGCACTTCTCTGAAATAACAAGAGTAGATTCATGGCATATTATGACAGTGATTGTGGTATCACCCCTTACAACACTCAGAAGATATTATTAATATGCTATTCTCTTTGAAATTATTTTATTGCTTTATGTGAATTTTTGTTACATTTGGTAGAAATATAGTTTGATGGGGGAGACACCACCGCCACCTTCGTAATCCGCCGTAATGCATTACTTGGTTGGAGAGGTGCGGTTGCTGGCTACACTGTGAAGGCGAGTCTACCATCTTAGTCCTCAGGAGTAGCAACATATCTATGTGGAGCTCAGATAGGATTTCAGTTGTGATTGCGGTTGTATGTGAATGTGTATAAGCTGCAACTACTCAACATCAGGTGGCTTGTATGCTCATTTGCTACTCTTCTCACATAAATAAAAATCTTAGGAAGATTTTGTTTTCAAAGTTGTTTATAGGAGATACTTTATATTACTCAGAAACATTCTGGTTGCATATTTGCACTGTAAAATTGCTCCTTTGTACTCTCAATAGAATAATTGGATTGGTCATTTCCTGCTGTCTTCTCTGTTTGAGAGATGTTAGATCGTATAAGATTTTCACAGACCTTTTTAGATACATTTGATGATTCTGTTTGTCTACTGCTAAAACTGCTAAAGTCTTACTAAGTATAATTAATACTTTGTCAGCATTTTTATCAAACTATCAAAATAAATCTGGGTTTATTCAAATTACTTTTTGCTTTGAAATTCCTTTGTTGTACATATAGATTAAGTTTGGTCACCACTGTTACATTTGTTACTTGTGTTGTCAATTTTGTGGTGTATGTTATTTACGGTTTACAAGGTGGTAGAACTTTAGTTCGACCGTAGAGGTACCACCGCCGCCCTCATAATCCGCCGTAAAGCGTTACTTGTGTTTCGATAGGATAGGTGCTGTTGCTGGCTACATTTTGAAGCTAGGCGAACATAGACCTAAGGAGTAGCAACACTTCTACATATGAGCTCAGATAGGATTTCGGTTGTGTTTGTGGTTGTGTTTGTGGTTGTATGTGGATGTCTATGAGTTGCAACTACTTAACATCAGGTAGTTTGCATGGTCGTTTGCTACTCTTCTCACATAAAAAAAAAATCCTTTTTGTCGCAAGTTTTTCCTTTTGTTAAGAGATTTCTCCACACTTTTGAGGAGATTCAATTACACAGGTAAATGTACTAAGTGGTATAGGAGTGAGTCATTTATGTGCTTAACAGAAACATATACCTACTTAGTTATGACAAGTATCTAATATAATCCTTGATAAAGGTAAGTCTTAAAAATATAATAATCAATCAATAGACAAATATAAAACCAAAGGCCTGGTGATAATCCTTTAATTGTTTTTTTAATATAAGATATGAATCTGATATTCTTTTTGCTTTTGGTAATATTAACATCAGTAATTTAATTAATAAAATAAGTCATTCATTAATTCATTCAATGATGAATTTGACTATATGCTCCATGTTTGTATATATTAAGTTAATTATTTGTTAGATTATCATTGGTAACTGACAGAATATTTGGTGTCTTTTTTTAACCCACTGAGCTTTGCTGTATGTTATCCTCTTGATGAGTTTTGATTCGAATTTCAATGAGTATTTATTATGTTTGTAATGTACAGTTGTAATGTACATTAACATTACCAAGATCTATATTGAATTGTTTTGTTGGCTTAGTTTTGATAACAAAGGATTTGATAAAGACTTATTCATATGATTGACATATTAAAACTTAAATATGCAAATTTTCTTTATATAAATGCATAGTAATTTAGGAAAAAAAAATTCACATAAGAGATGTGCAATGATTCTATGACATTTTGTAACATTAGAATAGCACCATTCCTCTTGTAAATGTCATAGGATGGATTAAGGGATTCATTTCTAGGACAATACAGCAACATTGCTGTGAAGTTATTTATCTAGTGTGGACCTTTACTTGGCCAAACAGTAATATGATAAAACATTTTTTTTTTCTGGAATATGGTTAAACAGACAGATAGACCTTAGTACACTTCACAAGGCTTATGGATTAAATCATATTTTTATTTTCAAACATCCTGGTTCACATTTTTTTTTATATAGAGGTCCCGATTTTATACATATTTTAGATCTTTCATTATTAGGTACCATTGGTCGCGAGGAAGGCATATTTGACATTGGATATACACAATAATGCTATTCAAAACTTAACATGTCTGCACCTAAGTGTATTGTTATTCTTTACTTTAATGTTTCCTTCTTTTCCGTGACAATCTAACATCCAAAATTCCTCAATGGATGAACTAAAGTATTAGGTATTAGAGAAGTAAATATTGCTATTTACCTGAAAGTTCAAGGTCACTTCATATACCGTAGAAAGGTTATTCTTGGTATTTCTATACGCAGAATTCGTAATGATGAAATCAGTCGACGAAGTACGCGTGGGTCTCAAGTAGAATTAAGTAGGTAATGCTTAAATTGTACCGACGATCTTATCGATTCACTGAGCACAGTGGATCGATAACTATAGGGGAAGAAAGGTCTATGCAAGGCGACTCCGTGTAAGTTAAAGTGGAACAAGTCACATGCCCACGTCTCTCCGGTTAACTAGATGGATAGACACGAAGACAGTGGTAGGTGGTAAAAATATAGTTTGACCGGAGAGGCACCACCATCGCCCTAATAAATAATATGTTGTAAAGTAATTCTTGCGTTTCTGTATGGGAGGTCTGGTTGCCGAGTACTCAAACAAACCACCATATTAGCCCTCAGGATTAATAAACTCATTTCTATGCGGACCGGAGAATTAAATTTAGTCCTATTTTATTAGATTCTTGTTCCATACATTACTTTCGTAAGATAAAAATAATAGAAATGGCTGCGTCCAGACCGCTGCGCAAAGGCCCGCACAGGGATCCTTCCATAGGAAAAGACGATTGAACGCATGGGCGTTTTAAGAGGGATTTTAAGGTGCCCTTAGCGTAAATGAACAAAATATAATATGTTTTCAGAATATTTACATTTGTATTCGTCACTATATCGCTTTCATAATTGTAATTGCTAATTGAATGAGATAGGCGTTTAGAATTTTGTCTTTTTTCTTTTTCTTTTTTTAATGTGAGAAGAGTAGCAAATGAGTATGTAAAACAACTGATGTTAAGTAGTAGCAGCCCATAGACATCCACGTTCAATCACAAACACGATTGAAATCTTATCGCAGCTCAAACGTAGATGCGTTGCTACTCGTGAGGTAAGATGGTCGCCTCGCTTGAAAATGTAGCGGCAACCGCTCCTCTCCAACCGAAACACAAGTAATGCTTTACGGCGGATTATGAGGGCGGCATTGGTACCTCCCCGGTCGAACTCTAGTTCTCTTACCTTTAAACATAAAGGTAACTACGCTAATTTTTATTCATATTAGATTTATAAATCTTAATATCTACTGGTATATGCGTCTAATCCGCCGTTTCCCTTGTAATATCAATCGTCCCTTTTCAAAGCACGCCTGTGCTTCTTTAGCTGAGATTTATATAGTCGGCGTCTAAGGATTTATGTTCTCTATTCAGTAAAAAATATGGCCGAACCATTCAACCTTCTTTATGTTGGTAAATTGTTAATTTATTTTCCTTTATAAGATAAATGTGCCAATTATTTTTGGTTGTGAATATAGAAGATCTATATAGCTTTGTTTATTGTATGTATGTATGTATATATTATTTTACTATTTTTGCAATATAAATAAATTGATGTCTATTTTATGTGTTTTTTTAGTTCACATATTAATTTTTTGATTACAATACGTCGTTTTGATTTTTGGATAAATTAATATATGAACATCGCCAATGACAGCTAATTTTGGACTAGATAATGTGTGAATATGTAAGTTAAAACTGAACGTTAGAGATTCGATCGTAAAGTTCGTTTTTCACAGTGAATTCGTGTGGTAGATAGTTTTGTTTGCCAGCTCAAACATACACGTCAGTTTTAGTCTTCAGGAGTAACTCTTGTTTAATTGATTTCAATTGGGATTACCGCACTACTATGGGGTTGTATACCAAATACATGTCTATGAGCAACGTTGATCTCTGACTATCAGGTAGACTGCATAGTCGGTTAGTCGATTGCTAACAATCAATTCAATCAATTTCGTCTTATAAAGGTAGATGACATGTCATTCGTCTTCATCAGAAATTATGCAAAGTACATTTTAAACTAAACCATTTTAAACAACGACGGGCACTATAGGGTTATCGTGACTAATAAGAGGCTAGTATCAAATAAGACTAGTTATAGTAGATACATTTTGAATAATTCCCGAGGTAATAGTACTAAACGAATTGGCAATCCGAGGGTCGGAAACGAGACTTGGAATGAGTTTAGTTTATTATTACCTAGGAGCGGCTGTCTCCCCCAAGGAATGATGTCACTGGCTTCGTAACATCAGTACTGTATAAAGTATACTAGGTGTTAATCGCCTACTTTTTTGGGTATTTCAAAATTGTATAACAATAAATTAGTAATAATGATAAATTTATGCTAACTGGTATCTAAAGTAAAAGATTTAATATTCGCCGGCTGTGTTACGGAACTAGTGCCTTAAAATACGCATCTTTATATATATTTCTCGTTTGTATGTTGAAATAAATGATTATATTTAAAGTTCATTCAATTGCGTCAATGAAAAATAGTAATATTTCTTACAAGAAATTACAAAGAATATCGATCATTTTACTTTGTTACATAATAAACCTTAACGACGATGCGAATGAAAATTTGTAGGCAAATAATTTGATGATTTTTGTTATTTAACAACATATTATAAATTATATATTTTTTTCGAAATAACAATTTACCGCGTGTATAATATTAGGTGGAGGAAATCGGGTTATAACCAATTCGAGATTATTTACGAGAAGTTATTTATTTATTAAAGATCGCCAACGGAAAGTACACAACACTAAAAATTATACAACAAAGGGAAAAGAAACATCAGGTGCCTTTCCACTTATAGGCAACCACAACTAACATTATTATTCAACTTATTCTATTCTTATTCTTATAACTATTCAACTATATTATTCAACTTAATACCAATGCAAATTAACGAAAACCGAGTTATATATTTGTTTCGTTTGTCGTAGGAAATAGAAGCGATCGAAGAGCAATGGAGGACCGAGTCAGCAGAGTTGGTAACGGCTGTGGCGAGGTTACAGGATGAGAACAAACGGCTCAGGCGGACCATTAACTCGCCCGCGGATGGTATGTATTAAGTTGTACCTGTTTCACCTGACTTCAGAACGGTAATGTGCTTGTTTATATAAGACTGACACGTGGTACAAGTATAGTTCATATAGTTGGATCAAGGAGTTAGTAATTCGATTGCGGCGCGCATAGATTAGATCTAGTCAAGATTGCGGGACTAAACTGGAGCACTTTTCTCTAGACTGAAGGAATGCAGACAATTCACACAGATATTAGTATGCCACAGGGAAAGCGTTAACACAGGCGCCCTTATGATGGGCAGTGAAACATTCTTGCGTTTCGGTCGAGAGATGCGGTTATCTTAGTCATCAAGATTAGCGCATCTACGCATGGCATCTGGGAGTCCTTACTGTTAGAGTTCAGATATGGGATACGGTGGCCGTATCGTGGCCTGCATCATCCTTTGTTACATTAACAGTATTTAATAATATGAGTAATTTTAGTTGCCTATTAAGCATGAGGGCACAGTCATTTTTGTCATCAGGAGTAGTAAGACATTTCTGTGTAATTTAAGTTTGATTCCCGTTCTAGATGGAGTTGGTCGCATATGTCCTTGAGTGACTTTGACCGTTTATCATTAGGTTTCCTACATACTTATTTGCTCCTCCAATTTGACAAAAGATTATTTGCTTATCATATCAGTAAACTTAAACTGGAATGGAAACGTCAAAGGCGTTCCTTATATTAGTTTTTTTCTTAAATAAGAATTTATATCATAACTTTGTTATGGGGGAACTGGTCCAAAGGTTAAAGAAACTAACTGAATAGTACGTAAAATGTAAAAAGCGTAAAATTCTTATCTTAGTTAACTACGTAAATATGGAAATATATCATTGACGGATATAAAGTGCGATTGGTTCATATGTCAACGATTGTATGTATGATAGCATGTGTGTGTGCATAATGAAAATACTTCGATTTTCTTCATTATGCTCGCATAAATGTTTTAATTATCATTAACCTATTTACTGACTATTAAATTTTATTGCAACATG
>DWON01005572.1:0-14786 GCA_018251015.1 Phocides pigmalion okeechobee
AACTTCTGTTCTATTTGAGATTGGACGTAGTTGTCCATGGGTTGCAGTGACCACTTAACATCAGGTGGCATGCATGCCCGTTTCTTACTCTTTCGTAATAAAAAAATGCACACCACCTGATGTCTATACTTGTATGTCTATACATCCACGTAGAATCATAAACACGACTGAAGTCCTGAGCTCGAACGTAGATACGTTGCTACTCCTGAGGATTAAGATGGTCGCCTTTCGTAAAAGTGGAGACGACAACCGCACCTCTCCAACCGAAAAACAAGTAATGTTTTACGGCTGATTACGGCGGTGGAACCATACTCCTCCCATCTTTAAATTTTATCCCTTTAATCTTCTAAATTGAAAAAATGTATATGCGCTACTTCGATCGGGGAGGTACCACCACAGCCCTCTTGGATGTCTATGGGCTGCGACTGCTTAAGATCAGGTGGCTTGCATGATCATTTGCCACTCTTCTCAGATAAAAAAAACTTCCGTTCCAATTTGAAATATAACCTTCGCCAGTGCTCTCCATCCGGCTGGCTGTGTTGATTGTGTCCCCGAAGAGGCAGTACCGAGGCATCGTGGTTCCGACCACCCCGGCAACACATGGTCCCGTGTTGATCCCAGCGCGGATCTGCAGCGTCTCCTGTGGACGATGAGGTATCTTCGCCCCCTCCAGACTTCGCATCAATGATAGCGACATGTCAGCTATTTCTGATGCATGACGATTTCCTGAAAAAATAAATAAATAACTGTTGCAAACGAGCTTACTGATCTCGATATAAAAATATTTTCTTTGACCTACTTCGTCCGACACTAAAAAAAAGGTGGTGGTTAAAAGGTGGGAGAACTATAGTTCGACCGGGGACGTACCACCGCCGCCCCCATAATCCGCCCTAAAACATTACTTGTGTTTCGGTTGGAGAGATGTGGTTGCCGGCTACACTTAGAAGCGAGGCGGTCATCTTAATCCTCAGGAGTAGCAATGCATCCACGTTCAAGCTCAGATGGGATTTCGGTCGTGGTTGTGGTTGTACGTAAATGTCTACTGGCTGCGACCGCTTAACTTCAGGTGGTTTTCATGCTCGTGTACTGCTCTTCTCAAATAAAAAAATGACACTTTAAAAACCTTTTTTTGGTATTATTATCGATTTTAATAAAGTGGTAAATTGTTATCGATTTTAAAAGACCTTTCCGTTTTACTAGATTTGAAATTTAAAAACATTCGGATATCAGTACCAAATAATCTCTCACTTTCATTATTTAATCAAATCAAATTTATTTTTGAATAAGGTGGTTACAATAATTGTTTTACTAATTCTCTTTTACCTTAATTGTCTCGTTCAGAATACATTGTGTCGTCACGTGACGTAATCGTGACGTGCCTGATGTTAATTACATAATCAATTATTCTTACTAATACGGTAAATTCAGCTGAAGCGGTAGACATTGTTCATTATGGTAGTCATAAAAATCTAACCACATTCATTTAATGTCATAAAAGGGAAATTGTGGTTTCAAAATCAATTGTTGTGTGCATTTTACCTACACTTGCTATAAACATTTTTAACTTATTACTTATCTTAGTTTTCCGTTCCAAACACGTTGGAATTACCCACATTTTGAACACAGAAATTAAGAATTTGTTAATATTTTACATCACAACCAGCGATCCGGCCCAGCTTCGCTCGGGTAATAGAGTCTATATTTACTTACATTATTTTTCTTTCATACATGCATCCCGTCATTACCTAGTTACAAAAACTATCAATTAGAGACATCTATTTTGGGCGACAACTGAATGACTATATTGAATTTAACCATCTAATTCCACGCCCAACCTACAAAAAACATTTAACTTATTATTCTCCAAAACCTTCCTTAGGAATCACTCTGCCTGTTCTTGAAAACTGTGAGATAATCCGTCCAGTATTTTTCAGTTTATCACGAACAGACAGATAGTCGCGACTGGCGACTTTATTTTATAATATTTAGAGATGCGTAAACTTTTTTTTAAGTCAGGAAACCCCAGAACGGGTACCTGTAGTAGTTGCAGACACGACAAGCAGTTCTTGAAACTCAAATGCAAATTCAAATATTTTATTTTATTATATGATATTTATATACATCGTACATCGTACATACGTCCCATAGACATCTACCTACAACCACAAACAGGACCGAAATCCTATCTGAGCTGGAACGTAGATGCGGTGACTGAGGACTAAGATGTTCGCCTCGCTTCAAAGTGTAGCCGGCAACCGCAACTCTCCAACCGATTATGGGGGCGGCGGTGGTATCTCCCCGCTCGAACTATAGTTCTCCCACCTTTTAAAAATTTACTATTAAAATCTTACTAAAATATGCATTTCAACTAAGGATGCACCACGATACCTTAATCTGCGTAAAACAATTGTAGGTGCGATTGCCGCGAACATTTACATATGGGAAAACATCGCAAGGCATGTGACAGAATGATCATGTTTTTCCTTACTTATTGTGACGTGTCATTGACCTTAAAACTAATTACCTTATACAATAATGTTATGTATTTCATTTCATTAACAGTCGGGAGAACTGTAGTTCGACAGGGGATCACCGTCGCCCTCATAATCCGCCGTAAAGCATTACTTGTATTTCAGTTGGAGAGGTGCGGTTGCCGGCTACACTTTGAAGCGATGCGACCATCTTAGTCTTCAGGAGTAGCAACGTATCTACGTTCGAGCTCAGATAGCATTTCAGGCGTGTTTGAGATTGTACGTGGTTGTCTATGGGCTGCGACTACTTAACTTTAGATGGTCGCATGCTCATACTACTCTTTGGACATAAAAAACCTTAAAAAATATATTTGTGTTTCTGTTGGAGTAGTGCGGTTGCCGGCTACTCCTACAAACGAAGCGACCGTCTCAGTCCTTAGGAGCAACGCATCGATGCATGACCTCAAACAGGACTTTACTTTCTTTTGTTTTGTTTGAGGTCAGACATGGATCCATGAGAAATACAGACCAATTACCAGGTATCTTGCACTTTCGTCTACTACTCTTCCAACTTACATTTCTATTATGAATGAGTAGCAAACGAGAAAACAGGTCACTTCATCTTAAATACCAGCATGGTTATTACCAGTGAACATTTATATTAAAACAGGACTCAAGACCTGTTTAAGGAACCGTTAGACGGCACCGTTTTTTTAGAAAAAAAAAAACTATTTTAATAGTAACCGACTTATTTATTTTAAATATTCACAATTTTAGTTGCACAAAACACCAACTTATTTTGGACTTCTATTTCTCTCGCGTTTTAAGGATCTCGGGAGACCCTGAACAACTTGCTACTCTCTGCCAGACGGCAATTACCAAAGGTAAGAGAACCGTAGCTGGGTAGCGATTCGTCGCCATTAAGAGACAAGCAGAACAAACGACCAAACATTGGAGTTTTCATAGTAAGTTATTGCTGATTATGCTATAAAATGTATTTATTTATCGATATTTATCGTTGTGTGCTATTTCAGCTAAGTTGACAATAAATTTATATTAGGTATGTATTCTGCTTGTATGTAACAGAACATAGATGCGTTACTACTCTTGAGGACTAGGATGCCTTATACTCGTATGAGGCCTGGTATGACTTGAACCGATGATTTTCGATGTCATCGGCCTGGGAATAGTCCAACACATGTTATACCACGAGTATGCCATGATTAATCCACTTATGATGAAACATCAGTGATCTAATCCATACATACATTTTTCCTTAAACTTTGATTATTATGTGTCCTTGGCATTGTGACGCAGTTTCATTGACCTTAAGGATAATATATTGCTAAAATATTTTGCCTTATTGAGCAATATAATTATTTATTTATGTATGTATAAACATAGACATAGATAGGTATGTAGATAGATAGATAGATAGACAGATAGACATACGGAAGGAAAGACTGACAAACGGACGGACGGAACTTGGATTATTCTGTGTTCTTTACATTATGACGTAGTTTCAATGACCTTAAGGATAATATATTGCTAAAATAGTTTGCCTTATTGAACAATGTAATTATTTATTTATGTAAGTATAAACATAGACATAAATGGACAGGTATGTAGATAGATATATATACGGATGGACGTACAGACAGACAAACAGACGCACAGTCGGATAGATGTCTGGAAGCACAGACGGACGGACGGACCGATGGATGGACCGACGTACGGACGGACAGATAGACAGATAGATAGAAAGACACAGAAATACTACAAAAGCCGGTTCAGTAAAATACAAACAATTTTCCTTCATAGGCTGCTTAAGCGTGGATTTACCACTTTACGAATCATATGCAAATGTGCAGAATTCCCACACGAGAGCGTATATTTTCGATGTTGCTCGGTAACTTAGTAGTAGGGTTTTACCACTGCAATAATGTTTCGTAATCTCGCGTAAGCTCCCGCGTATTTATCGGCTTTTTTAATTTACCATTTTAACTGAATTTTGACATGACTTGATTTAATGTAAGTAGGTTTAATTATAATTTTTCACTTTCGGACATAAATGGGTGTACGAACGGTAATTTTATTTGAATTTGCAATTTGTAACTTACTTATAAGGTAATTTACTAACATGACTTTTATCTTATAACTACGCTCACGCATTGGTAATGACTGTAATGTTAGCTGTAAGTTTTATTCAATAAATAAATATATAAATAATATACCGTCACGATATCGATATTATGTTACCTAACCTTCACCTAACTTTGTAACATATTGAGCGTTGCAACTGTTTCAAAATATTGGCTGTCGAAAATCGTCAATAGTAAGTACATAGTAAAATCTAACATATTAACGCAATAAAATGTACATCTAATAAAAATGCATCTACGACCTCAGCTAACACTTATGTACTGGTTGAGGTTTTAAAAGGATTTTTACTTTGTAGCGAGTAAACTTGATTAACATTTACAAGTTGCCAATATTTCGAACCAGTTCCATGGCTCGTGGTCGTTGATCATGAGTACTCGCTACATAGTATCATGTATAAGTTCCGCGATGATGTTAATTTGCAATGATATATGCCTGTCATATCAAGTGGCCTGCACGCTTGTTTGTTATTCTCCTCATATAAAAACAAAACTATATGATAAATTAAACCCGATTGATTAATAATTAGATCTAAAAGTGGTAGAGTCGTTAGAGGTCGTCCGGGGCGGCACCACCGCCACCTTCATAACTCGCCGTAAAGCAACATGTTCTTTACGTATTGTGTTTCGGTTGGGGAGGTTGGTTGCCGGATACCCCTTATTGGAGGCAACCATCATAGTCCTCAAGAGTAGGAACGCATCCGCGTCCATCCTTAAATATAATTTCTGTTCTATTTGAGATTTGATGTGGTTGTCCATGGGCTGCAGTGACCACTTAACATCATGTCGCCTGCATGCCCGTTTCTTACTCTTTCTCAATAAAAAAAAATACTTGTGGGAAACGTATATTCCATTCAATAAATTATTTATTTTTGACATAATTTATGAAGGCAACTTTTTTTGAAATTTGTTCTTGAAAGTTTAACGACTGAAAGTTTAACGACATTCTTTATTTGTGCTATATTTATAGAGTTTATAGCGATATATTGAGTAATTATAATACTTTTATAATAATGAATCGTCGGATTCTTTACTTTATTACTTTTATGCTTAGTAACAACTTATTAATTCTCCAGAACACAAACTATATTTACCGCGATGATTTGCATAAATTTATCATTTCAATAAATGAAATGTATTATTAATAGTAAAACGCGTTTAAAAACTATTAAATGTTGAGCAAAAGAAAAATATGTATTAAATCGACTAAAATTTCTTTATATTCTTAGATGTTTTTGTTACCGATAATCTCCTTTTATTGGAAGATAATATATATATTTTTAATGATGAAAATCTTAAAACTAATTATAATGAAAGCGTAAGCAATCAAAAGGGAGTCCGTGCCCATGCGGCATGGTTCCAAGAACTAAACTAAATTAAATAACTGCAATTAAACTCAATTGTTTTAAAAATCTAGTCATTGACGCAATAGGTCATTACTAATATATAGTACTTGAGCTGTCCAATGTAAACGAACAATTAGTCCCACGTTTGATCGATTCCGCCGGTGACAAGAGGGCTGTTTCATATCTCGCGCAGAGAATTGCGACTGCAATTCAAAACGGCTAGCGTTATATACATATAGCACCATGCCTCATGGGCACGGACTACCTTTAGATTGTTTAAGTAAGACTTTTATATAATTGATTTTAACATTTTCATATTTTTAAATATAATAATATAACCATATTTACAAGGTGGGAGAACTATAGTTCGACCGGAGAGGTACCGTCGAGAAGAGAATCCGTTGTAAAATGTTGAGTTTCAGTTGGAGAGGTGCGGTTGCCGGCTACACTTTGAATCGAGGCGACCATCTTAGTCCTCAGGAGTAGAAAAGATCTACGTTCGAGTTCAAATAGGATTACTGTCGTGTTTGAGGTTGTACGTGGATGTCTTTGGGCTGCGACTGCTTAACATCAGGTGGTTTGCATGCTCGTTTTCTACTCTTCTTTTTTATTTGGATGTGAAAATTCATCAAATGTGGGCCGGGACGATGGGGTATATCAAACTTTTACTGAATAAAACCACGCCTTATTCCTTCTCAGCCCTTAAAGTACCGGGGGTCACGGGACGCCAATTGGACATCTACCGCGACCTGTCAGGAGATGGGCACCTCACTTGTAAGTGTAGCCGGCAACCGCACCTCTCCAACCGAAACACAAGAGTTACTTCACGATTATTAGAGTGGCGGTCTTACCTACGCGGTTGTATAGTTCTACCACCAGTAATTAGATCATATTGTACCACGTACCGTTTCTCTGAGGTAGCCCTGACACGACCATATACGCGTCACCTATGGTCTCCACTTTATAAACGTTATATTCCATTATCTTCTCATCGAACAACCTGGAAATAAATTAAAAAGTAATTACTGCATAGATAATAAAATATTTTTTTTACTTTATTTTTAATTTTTACTTAATAACCGACTTCAATGTTTGTATATCCCGTTTTCTACAATTAACAATCCTATTTTCTATCAAATGTGCTTTATTTGTATCTAAATCCAGTTTGTTTTGAAAATATAATGTCAATGTTTAGTAAACTTAAACAATTCTAATTGAAACTATGATATTATTATATATAACTCGAATAACATAGATGCATAACTCGAATCCAATTGAAACTTAATTGATAAATTAATTTCAACGCCTATCTTTCCAACTTTGAGGGTGTTTCATCTTAAAAATTTAAATGGGTCGGAACATGAAGCTAAATCTCTTCCAAAACAAAGTTCTAATCAGATAATCAGGCAATAAATTAATGAAACGGCAACAATAATAAACCCAATTAAGAATCTCCTACTAATAAAAAACCCAATTAAGAATCTCCTTCTAATAAAAATCCCAATTAAAAATCTCTTTCTAACAAAAAAAACCCAATTAAGCATCTTCTACTAATAAAAAACCCTATTAAGAATCTCCTACCAATAAAAAACGCAATTAAGAATAATTTTTAGAATGCTAAATTCAACTTTATAAAAATTTGGAACGATAGCTCACTGTGGATTCCACTTTCGTTGTTAAATATTTATTGCAGCCCAAGGACACCCACAGACGTCAATCAGATATATGTGCGTTTATATTATAAACTTGTTTTACTTTTGCACAATTAATAAAAAAATATAAACACTAGTAACAACCCGGCCCCGCTTCGCTCGGGTAATAGAGTTTATATTTACTTACATTATTTTTCTTTCAAACATGCATCCAGTCAGTTCCTAGTTGCAAAAACTAACAATTAGAAACATCTATTCCGAACGATGACTGAATTAGTATATTAGATTTAACTTTTTAATTTCTCGCCCAATTAAAAAAAAACTTATTATTATGCACAAAAACTGTTGTTGAAAATTTCGGGAAAATCCGTTTTTGAGTTTATCAGAAACAGACAGCGACAAAGTACTTTGTTATAGAATATTTAAAGATAATGTATATTTTTTTTTTCTAAAAAATAGGAGATGCAGTGTCCTCGTTACATTTAAATATATATTAATGTATCGTATTGAAATAAACATTAGTATTTTACAAGCATTCAATCGTTTCACTCTACTCCAACATCTAACTCTACAGACTGTAATCTGAGGTCGTCGTAGATGCGTTGTATATAGAAGAGTTGCTTCACAGCGGATTATGAGTATAATGGTACCTTTCTAGTCGAATTTTCACCTCAAGTTCTAACACTACTTTTTAAAATGTGAGAATAGTAGCAAACGAGCATGCAAACCACCTGATGTAAGTCGTAGACATCTACGTACAACCACAAACACTACCGAAATGCTATCTGAGCTCGAACTTACATACGTTGCTACTCCTGAAGACTAAGATAGTCGCCTTGCTTCAAAGTATAGCCGGCAACCCCACTTCTCTAACCGAAACACAAGTAATGCTTTACGGTGAATTATGAGGGCGGCGGTGGTACATCCATAGTTGAACTATAATTCTCCGACCTTTAAGTTAAACTCAGTTATGTAAAAGCACTTTGTAACAATTTATGGACACAAAAGCATGGCTGCTTCCAAAATTTGATTGTAATTCTTTAAATATTTAGTAATATAGACGCCGCCGGTGCCAAGACGGATTCATATCTCGCACAGAGAATTGTGATTACTTTTCAACGCGGGAATGCATCTAGTGTTCTTGGAACCATGCCGCATGAGCAAGGACTCCCTTTAGATTCTTTAGGTTAGGTTTTTATTACAATTAGTTTTAATATTTTCATAATTATAAATATGAAAATAAAGAGAATAATAATTTTAAAGTGTAATATCGTACATTTATATATAACTATTAGCAACATTTTTTTGCAACAGGAAAATTCAACATTCTCTTGAAACAGGAAATGTAATAATTTTATGCATGGTATAGTCTACAACTGCAACAAACGCTAATTAATTTTTATTACTCTACTTAATTGGTCAATTTTCTATATAATAAATTTGAAATATAATATAATAATTTATAAAGTAATGTCTAGTTTCCTCTAATTAAATATGTTAATGTCGCTCAATTTATTGCCGTTTTTATGTGAGATTGTCGCTTGATCGCCAGCCTTCAATACTTAAAACTAACAATCATGTATTTGGTAAAATTATAGTTCGACTGGGGAGGTACCACTCCTCATAATCCGCCTTGGATCAACTGAAGCATAGCCGTTGAAGGTGCGGTTGCCGGGTACACAAGTGTAGCCATCTTTGTACTCAGGAGTTACGAAGTACGAAGAAGTACGAAGTCATATAGAACTTGAACCTTGTTTGAGATATCAATTGATATAAATTTACAATGATGAAAATCTTAAAAATAATTATAATAAAACCTAACCAAAACTATCTAAAGGAAGTCCGTGCCCATGCGGCATGGTTCTAAGAACAGCTGCATTCCCGCACTGAATAGGAATCGCAATTCACTGCGCGAGATATGAATCAGCCCTCTTGTCAGCGGCGTTAACGGCGACCACTTAACATCAGGTGGCCTGCACCCTCGTTTTCTACTTTAATATGTGTAAGAAATCATACAGAATAGTAACAACACTGGTGAACAAATAACTTTTTATAATAATCACCGCATGAAAACTCTTCAAAACTACACGCATACAACAATAAAATAAGACGCCAACCAAAAACTAACGTCTTCTGTTTTTTCTTTCTTTTCTTTTTTTCTCATTCTATCTTCAAAGTTCATAATCAACAGTATTTTTACTCGATGTTGCCAACATATATAAAACAATTATATCCCACAACTCAATGCAACATACGACGTATCATCCACTTTATCGTCACGTATAACTCAATATAACCAACTTCATTTTAATGGAGCTAGTTATTAGCAATGCAACAGAGGCAACAATTTACTCCATTTATCGGTATTATACAAATTGCTTCAAGTTATTACTATTATTTGTTATCCTCTATCACTAAATATTATAAAACAAAGTCCTATGTCGCGTCTGTATGTCTGTCTGTTCATGATAAACTCAAAATGTATTGGACGAATTTTTCTTACAGTTTTCAACAACAGCTAGCTAGAGGGATTCTTGAGGAAGGTTTTGGTGCATAATAAGTAATCTCTGTTTTTATTGGGCAAGAAATTAAATAGTTCAATTCATTATAGTAATTCAGTCGCCGCTCGAAATATATGATTCTAATTGTTAGTTTTTGCAGTTGCAAAAACCTAACTAGGCAATGACTGGATGCATGTACCAAAGGAAACTAATTTATCTAAATATAAACTCTATTACCCGAGCGAAGCTGGGCCAGGTCGCTAATTTAGTATAAATATTTTCCCACTATATTGATTTCTTTTGTAAAATGAGCCGTAACTATTGGTCTTATGTAGGAAAAGATACGAACAAGTCCCTAATAGTTATTTTTATATCACATCAATTAGGCAATATTTACATGTAAAATTCATGTCGTAAATATAATATAGTCTTATTATTATAACAACTGTAATGAAACTGTTCATTAATACATAATATACGTGTATTATTATTTATTACATAGTCATTGCAGCGAATTGACGTCCACGTACTACCTCAAAGAGGTCTTACTTGAGTTGAGGTACTTTGTTGAGGACAGGTCGTCTCAATTCTAAGTGTAGCCGGCAACCGCACCTCCAACCAAATACAAAGATTGCTTCAAGACGGATTATAACAACAGCGGTGGTACTTCCCTGTTTATTTGTATATGAATTATTTGTTTATGAGTAAGAGAGACTAAATAATATGTGGCAATTTTGTTTTTGGGCAGGACAAATTCTGCCAGACCCGCTAATTATATATACATATATGTATAGGTGTGATTATAAACCAATGATGAGTGAAAGTCACTATGTATAATTGTTGTTTTTTTATTTTGAGAGCAGAACCGACGGTCTTTCGGACCCACTAACAATGACACAAAAAACAAGATGGCGGCTAAACATTATACCAATATCTTTTGAGACTTTATCACTTTAGAGAATCCATGTTTGATCCTCACGAAGGGCAAAATGAAATCAACAACAACAACAAAAAACCCTTGCATTTAAGTGGTAGCTTGGCAACACACGATAATGGCATTCCAACTCGTATCATGCCAATTACATAAATTATCTCACGCGAGGAACTGAGCCGGGGATTACCTCTGGGTGTGGCTCGACGAGTTTCAACATTAACGGCTATACAAATTATGTTACACTTGTATGCATTTATTTTGATGTATTTTTTTATTATTATGAAAGAGTAAGAAACGAGCATGCAAGCCACTTGATGTTAAATGGTCAATGCAGCCCATGGACAACCATGTCCAATGTTAAATAAAACAGAAGTTCTATTTAAGGATGGACGCGGATGCGTTCCTACTCTTGAGGACTAAGATGGTCGATTCCAATAATGTGTATCCGCCAACCACATCCCACTAACCGAAACAAAATACATGAACATGTTGCTTTACAGCGGGTTATGAGGGTGGCGGTGGTGCTGCCCCGGACGAACTCTAACGGCTCTACCACCTTTAAAAGAACTGTATTTTCGAAAGGTTTTTTTTTAACACGAGATTTTGGTAATCGTTTTATATGACTGAAAAGTAGCAAACGAGCGTGCAAGCCGTATCATGTTTATGACATCGTGCATAGACGCGTTGTCACTTGTGACTTAAAAGAACGCCTTGCTTGTACGTTTTGTCCTTGTTGCCGGCTGACAAGCGAATCTATGTATCCGAAACTCAAGAACTGCATCACTGATGCCATAGAAGTATTATTAAAACCGGGATCAAATCTCTAAGAAAGATGAATAATTCACAGGAGGAGTCCTATTTCTTTTCATTTTTGTAAAGAAATTAATTGATTTCATAAAATATCAAAACTGTTTTGGTGAAAACACTCCATCGTCAAGTCATTATTGTCCTGGTTGGCAATTTTTTCATCTTATACTGAATAAGTTTAAGCTACTCGTATAGTCCATAAGGTCTAGCTAAGTGTATCGTTATATGGAACCCAAAAAATAAAAACGAACTAAACGTAGGGTAGATAGATTAATCTACCATTAGTATCTATCAACAGTTTCCCTACCGCCGCAATGTAGCCATGACCACGACCCAGGCAATTGGTTCAAAATATCGGCAAAATACGGCATCGGGTAAAATAATATGTACTAATTGGTAATCATATTGGCAAACTCTCAGGAATGTAGGAAGTCTCACGATATTTTCTTACAACGTTAAAGCAAGTGATAATTAATTATAAAAAAAATGTTATAAAAGTTCATTCGACCAAGTCTTTATAAATTACCAGCGACCCGGCCAAGCTTCGCTCGGGTAATAGTGTTTATATTTACTTATATTATTATTATTTTTCATACCAGTGATTACCTAGTTGCAAAAACTAACAATTAGAAACATCTATTTCGAACGACGACTGAATTACTATATTGAATTTAACTATTTAATTTCTCGCCGAATTTCAAAAAAACAACTTAACTTATGCACCCAAAACCTTCCTCAACAATCACTCTAACTGTTGTTAAAATCTGTAAGAAAATCCGTCCAGTACTCTTTGAATTTATCACGAACAGACAGACAGACGCTAAGGAGGACTTTGTATTATAATATTTAGAGATTATTTTTTGAACAAATTTTTCACAGTACTTATTTATAAAGTACAAGTAAAATAAATATAATTCCACGGGACCCCGAATCGCGGAGAAATAATTGGAATTGTATTATTGTTTTGTACCCTCAGGGACGCTAATTTAGTTTCAAATGTATTTTTGTTTGTACATATATTCACATTACATTACCCAATTCTGATTCAAATCTAGTTATTCAAAGTTAAAGCTAGTTTAAAGATGTGAGAACTATATCGTCCGGGGAAGTACCACCGCAGTCCTCATAATCCGCCGTAATACACTTGTATTTCGGTTGGAGAGGTCCGGTCGCCGGCTACATTTTGAAGCGAGGCGACCATCTTAATCCTCAGGAGTAGCAACGCATCTACAACCTACAAATGATGACAATCCTAAAAAATATTGTTTTGGGATCTAATGCGTTAATACAGGCATCTAATAATAGTTTTTTCATATATCTTCCACGTACAGACAGCTATCTTTTTTGATAAGTTTAGAAGATATAGACAAACGCATTTACTGTATGTCACGATATGGGTATATGTGGGGATATAAATAGCTTGATATCGCCTGATGTGTTTTAAATGGGCCAGTATTCCGAAGCCCGTTTCTTTAAAAACAAACGACCTGCAGGACGAGAAATAAAAGGATTTAATTTTGTACTACACTTAAATTTCAATTGAGTAATGTATCTATATATACATTAATATATATATATATATGTATCTATATAATTATACATAATTAAGAATATATTTTAACAGTAAGAGTTTGTATCACTTTTTATATAATTATTTTTTTATAACTATTACTATCTTTTTTAGGGTTCCGTAACTCAAAAGGAATAAACGGAATTCTTATGGGATCACTTTGTCATTCCATCCGTCTGTCAAGACCCTTTTCTCATGAACGCGTGGAGGTATTGAGCTGAAATTTATATCAAATTCTCATGACTACTGTCTCTTGGAGCTGTGAAAAAATCGAACTTCTAAGCCAACGTAATCAAAAAGTACAGCCTGTTTTTGCCGTAAATTCCTGCAAATTTTCCAAACTCACACGGGAATCAAAACCTACAGGGTACTTCTCGGCAAATCAGAATCTTAAAATTTGGTACGAAGCAACTTCTTATAGCACAGATAAAGGAAAACATTCGAAAACTTTAAATTTTTAGTTCCATCACATATACGTATATTTTTTTAATAATTATAAACTTTTACGGAGCCCTCGGTACGCGAGTCCAGCTCGACCTTGGCCGGTTTGTACTATTTCCGGGTACTCACGATTAACTTGGCTCGCCCTGACTGAGCCATGCAACTGGTTCGAAATATCGAAGTCAAAGAAAATGTTAATCGTGGATACCCGGTAATTAGGCACATTTTTCCGTTGTATTTATTTTTGATTAAAATTAAATACAATGCTTCAAGTTCTGTATTTAATTTAACTTTTCTTTTGAATATATTTAAGTGTTATACATCAAATGTACATCTTACGATAGGTCGTATAAGGATAATAACCAGAGGTCACCTGACGAGTTTTAAATTGCCCAAATATCACAGTGACCGTTTTTTCTAATAATAACTCTTAAATTGAGCACTGCTACCAATTACGATTTTTTCACGCATAATTTTAAGACAAAAGACAAGTAAACATCAATTTTGATAGGTGGGAGAAATATAGTTCGACCGGGAAGGTATCACCGGCGCCTTCATAATCCGCCTCATAATCTGTTTCGGTTGGAGAGGTGCGGTTGTCGGCCACACGTTGAAACGAGGCGACCATTAGTCCAGAAGTAGCAACGTATCTACTTCGAGCTCAGATAGGATTTCGGTCGTGTTTGTGTTTGTACATGGATGTCTATGGGCTGCGAATACTTAACATCAGGTGGTTTGCATGACCGTTTGACACTCTTCTCAAATAAAAAACCATACCATACAGTAGAACTCTTGGAAGCTTGCCATATTATTAATATAATATATTAAATGCCGCATGGGCACGGACTCCCTTTAGATTGTTTAGGTTAGGTTTTTATTTTAATTAGTTTTAAGATTTTCATCAT
>DWON01005573.1:0-14786 GCA_018251015.1 Phocides pigmalion okeechobee
ATATAAGACTTTCTCATGTATTTTTATTAATAGGTACATATGTATATATATATATATATATATATATATATATATAGTTATAAATAGCATAATAAAATATCAACAAGCTACAAAGTAAATAAATAAACTTGTCACATATAAACCCCCCCCCCACTTCATTATGTTGTTAAAATTATATGTTATGTAAATTTATTTACAGTGTCAAAGTCCACACTAACAAAAATTAAATTCTAAAAATAATGAGAGGTGAGCATAAAAGTTAATGTTTAGTTATTAATTTTTTTAATAAAATTCATTATATAAAACTTGATTTATCAGATATCTCTATCATGGAGTAGTTGGTAAATTGCAATGAAATATTCCCGACAATGTAACGCGACCTCGCTACACTAAACAGAATCGTAAATCGCTAATCTATATGCACATAAAATGCAATGTAAAATGTCAATGCTTTGCACCTAATAACAGTTATCACTTAATTTTATTAATAGTGCAGCTATCTTAATAGTCCTTAAATATCTAAAATAATACAGTAAAAGACAGTACTAACCTCTTACTCCGTCTATCGCAATATCTAAGAAAACTAAGGGATTCTTTTTCTCCGGCTCTGTCCTCGATACCATTTTTCTAAACGCATTTACAAACTCTGGCTTTCGCAATATAAAAACAATTACAGAATACTTTTAGTAACTATAACATCATTATTCCCTTTGACAATGATAAATCTTTAGCGGAACATAATTTTAATTTTAAATAATGAAATAAAACAAATAAACAAGGAGAACGAGTCGACCTACCGCAATCACAGACTATTTATTTTTGACTGCTAGTCAACATGACTTTAGCTGTGACATACACTTCAAAAGCGTTTTGTTTTCACTTATATTCTAAGAGAGGGCATATTTAAGATAAAATATTTTAGTTAAATTGATAAAATACATGTAATGATATAGAATATAACACAAGTATAACGATATTTATGTGGCTGATATTTCTCAAAACATATGATATATTTTTTGTTACTGTCGCTATCAGTGTGAACTAAACATCAATGTCATCTGTCATCTATTCATTAATTCCATACATTGCGTCATCACATCTGCGCTAAAACTGCAGATACTATGATTTATAATTGAATAAACGATTAATTCACCACGTAAGTACACCAAAGCTTTGTTAACAACGCCGTGCTTCACATATTTCGTTCGGTGTACCACTTTTAACCTGGTTTATTCGCTAGAACTTATCATACAAACAGGTTTTGTTGGTTATAGATATAGATTACAATCATTATTCTTTACAGTGATAACTTCGTCCATACTTCATATATTATTTTTTGTTTTCAGAAATATGTCGTCGTCGGCTATATATATTTTGGACGTGAAAGGGAAGGTATTAATCTCAAGGAACTACAGGGGAGATGTCGACATGGGGGTTATAGACAAGTTCATGCCTCTTTTGATGGAAAAGGAGGAAGAGGGCATGTTGACTCCTCTTCTACAGACCAGCGAGTGCACTTTCGCGTACATCAAAACCAATAATCTCTACATTGTATCCACGACGAAGAAAAACGCCAATATTGCCCTTGTTTTTGTGTTTTTGTACAAGATAGTTGAGGTCATGACTGAATACTTCAAGGAACTGGAGGAAGAAAGTATACGCGATAACTTTGTGGTCATATACGAGTTAATGGACGAACTGCTAGACTTTGGTTACCCTCAGACCACTGACAGCAAGATCCTACAGGAGTACATAACTCAGGAGGGTCACAAACTTGAGATGCAGCCTCGTATCCCCATGGCAGTGACCAATGCAGTATCATGGCGGTCTGAGGGTATTAAGTATAGGAAAAATGAAGTTTTTCTAGATGTTATTGAATCAGTTAACTTGCTTGCTAACTCAAACGGTAATGTACTTAGAAGTGAGATAGTTGGAGCCATAAAAATGAGAGTGTACTTATCTGGAATGCCGGAACTGAGGCTTGGCTTAAATGACAAGGTTCTCTTTGAAAGCACTGGCAGAGGAAAATCAAAGTCTGTAGAATTAGAAGATGTGAAGTTCCACCAATGTGTGAGGTTGTCCAGATTTGAAAATGATAGGACTATTTCATTTATACCACCTGATGGTGAGTTCGAACTGATGTCTTACAGACTGAACACACATGTAAAGCCTCTGATTTGGATTGAATCTGTTATTGAGCGTCATGCCCATTCTAGGGTAGAATATATGATTAAAGCTAAATCACAGTTCAAGAGGCGTTCGACTGCCAACAATGTGGAGATAATCATTCCAGTGCCTGCCGATGCAGATTCTCCAAAATTTAAAACAACAATTGGCAGTGTTAGGTACACACCAGAGCAAAATGCAATCACTTGGTCAATTAAATCCTTCCCAGGGGGTAAAGAGTATTTGATGAGAGCCCATTTTGGTTTGCCGTCCGTTGAATGTGAAGATGTTGATGGAAAACCACCAATTCAAGTTAAATTTGAAATCCCGTACTTTACCACGTCAGGCATTCAAGTTAGATATTTGAAGATTATTGAAAAGAGTGGATATCAAGCCCTGCCTTGGGTAAGATATATCACGCAGAATGGTGACTACCAACTAAGAACAAATTAATCAACTAATGCCTGTTATGTTACATTCCTTATTTATAAGTGGCACCTACTATCTATATTCATTAATTTCACAATTATATTTCCATTGTGTTTTGAAGTATTATCCTGGAAGCATATATTATTTTGACTGTAATAAATATTAATTAAACAAACATTCTGATTTATATTTTATTCTAGATTATTATGCATTACTACCTGATTAATGACTATCATTTTTGCTCATGTGTCTACAGGTATAGTACATACTAGGAAATCTAAATATTTGATTTTGATGTAAGGTATTGTAATTTATTTATATTAGAAAAACATGAATTATTTTTATTTTGAAACTAAATAATACATAGTCATATAAAATACAAAATTAAAAGATGTATGCATTGTTTAATAATTAAGATTTGACAGCAAGATTCTAACACGCTACATCTTCAATGCAAAGCATAAGACAACACTCCTAAATAGCAGTATTCCCATTATCAGAGACTGCCTATGTTTCGGGAAGATTAACGGATGTGATATATGCTATCAGATTGTCTGTGGTCGAGCAGTTCGTTTACATCTAAAATGTGCTTACATTATGTGTCATGGTATTCATATAATTATAAATTAGCACCCTAAATTAACTCGATTTAATTTAATTTATTTTTAAGCATTTGGTGATTTATCCTAAAAAATAGCGTAAAATGAAAATCGAAAGAGAAACATTGTATGACAGCTCTATCATGACATTAATGACATCGTGTCAAACGCAAATGTAAATAAAAACAAACCGCGGCAATATTAGTTTCAATTTAAACGAAATGTTAAAAAATACGAGAGAAAAAAACATTATTGCAAATCTCAATAGATACTTTATGTGTCGTAATTACTGTGATATTTTGCCTAGTAGTGAAATAAAAATAATTAAGAGAAACGACAAAAATGCTTCTGATAACCTTACAGGGAATGATACCGTTAAAAATAATGAAAACTTGTCCAAAGAGTTTAGGATAAATGAAGTCAACATTCAAATGATTTCTAAAAACATTTATGAGCAATTGTTTAAGAAACCTCCTGTGCCTATAGACCCAAAGATAATTGAAAGGTAAGTTATACTTCCTTATTTATTTTCACAGCTCTTTCTGGCCCCTGGAATCGAATGGAATTTATTAGTGTTATTAAGCATTTATTAAAAAAATATTTTAGTTCTAGTGTATATAATTATAACTAGTTTTTAGTTATTACAGATTTGAAAAATATAACAAAGTTTAAATAGTTTTAAATAGTGTATTGCATAAATGGCTGGTTTGAACTATCCCTACTTTAGCTTGGTACAACTGCAAGCAGTAGTCAATATTGAGGCTTGACTCTGATTTATTTTTTAACTTTATGTTTTAAAAAAACCATAATTACATTTCAGTTGCCAACAAAGTCTGTTAAAGCATGGCATTGACTACAAAAATTACAGTTACATACCAGATGTAGAATTGCAGCTACCAAAATTAGAGGGCGAGGACATTGTGGAACATTTCTTGAATATTGGAGAGCAGCAAAGTGCTCCTTATCGAAATTTGTTGCACATATTGTCTTCAAACAAACTGCCCGCATTGCCCAAGGTAAACAGTAAATAAATAGTAAAAATTTAACACTTTCTGTACAAGATACAAAACAAGCATGAAAACCACCTGATCTTAAGTAGTCGCAGTCCATAGAGATCCACATACAACTACAAACATGACTGAAATCTTCTTTGAGCTCAAATCTAGATACATTGCTACTCCTGAGGATTAAGATGGTTGCCTCGCTTCAAAGTGTAGCCAGCAACCGCACCTCTCCAATTAAAACACAAGTAATACTTTACAGTGGATTATGAGGGAGAGGTTGTGAGGATGATTACTGGGCGTTCACACAAATGTATTTCTTAGTGTTCATGTAACATTTATGAACACGCAGATATTTCCACCTGCTGTCTTATAGCTCTGATGTATATAGCACTTGTGTTCCCATATAATCCATACAGATTTGTGCATACAGTACAGGTGTGTATAAGCTGCAAGCACATTGCCCCAACGTTGTTGTTTACGCCACAGGGAAAATGTTAAATATTAAGATAAACTTGAGTTTAAGAACAAGTTGGTTTTTTTTTCGCATTTATCAAATCCGCAAACAGTTCACAGCTTATACCCAATTTGGTCGAGTATATGTCTGGTATAATTTGCAGAGCGAAAAGCTTTAATATGCAGTTTTTACGAATATTTAACTAAGTTCTCCTTTTTAATAATATTTGTCTTAACATTTTGACTTAGGAATGGTCCAAGAATGCAGGTTGGAGTAGATATGGAAATGGTCCACCTGAAGCAGTGCCATGTCCTCCCGATGATGCTCTAATTCTTGATGTAGAGGTACTCATGTCTGCGGGAAAGAGGCCTACACTTGCTTGTGCTGTTTCTCCTGATGCCTGGTAAGTGAATATATTATAATTATCATTTACCAAATATCTGTTTTCAATGTAACTTGCTGTCCACAGGTTGGTAAGGTTGGTTTCTCAACATTTGTGATATTTTTTTTTACAGAGTCCCAACTGAAATTACAGATCCAATGCTACTCTTAAGGACTAGGAAGTTTGACTTATGCTAGTGTTAATTAGCTTCTTCCTTTAGATATAAAAAAATATTTGAATGTGTTCCATCCAGCAGTTGGTAACTCATGTTTCGCTGTAACTTTTTTTATATTCTATTGCTTTTCAAAAAAAAAATTTTTTCAAAATCAAATTTATTTATAGCAAAAAGTGACATATTTTGTTACATTTTTGGGACATCTTTGTAAGCAATTGTTTACCTTGTATCCTTTTAAATATTTGTTTTCATGGGATTATGTGCACAAGTTTGGAAGGCTGAGAGCAGACTCAACTTTGCTATATTGTTGTGGATACTATTTGGTAGTCGACCCTTTCTTGATGGTTTTCAAGCCACCTATTAATAATTACCTTCCGATAAAGTTTCATAATTCTCATCAGTTGTTTACTCATGCGACTGAGTGCTGATCATACTCTCAATTCTTGACCACCCCTAACTGTGTTAGAGTAACCGTGTTTAGTTGTTGTATTTCAGGTATGGTTGGATAAGTGGTCCTGTCGCAAAGGAGGATCCGCACGAATCACATGATAATGTTAGATATGAAGATTTGATTCCTATGGAGACAGATGGAATGAAGCCTTGTGGAGATATCAACAGACCCAGGATAATTGTTGGGCACAACGTGTCGTATGATAGGACTAAGATTAAAGAGCAGTATTGGTTGAAAAGAACAGGTAATTTTTTGTATAATGAAATAGCAGAAAAGAAAACAATTTATTTGATGGTAAGTGGTCACTACTTCCCATGGACCTCTGTTTAAACCATCGTTTGAACGGGGAGGTACCACCGCCGCCCTCATAATTCTCCTCAAAGCATTACTTGTATTTCGGTTGGAGAGGTGCGGTTGCCGGCTACACTTTGAAGCAAGGCGACCATCATAGTCCTCAGGAGTTGCTTCTCAGCTCAGAAATGATTTCAGTCGTATTTGTGGTTGTACATGGATGTCTGTGGGCTGCGACTTTTTAACATCAGGTGGTTTGCATGCTCGTTTGCTACTCTTCTCCCATAAAAAAAAAGCCTTGAGTTAATCTAAACAGTAAATTTGTTTTACCACATCATTCAAACTAGAAACAGCAGTGATACTCTACTTTAATGATTTGATATTTTTATAAAATTCACAGCTAACATAATGGATGAATATTCTCTACATATTTGTTATGCATGAAGCCAAAACAGATTTAAATTTTATATTTTTGCATAACATCACTAAGAACATAAGTCATTACAGACATTATTTTCAGTAATCTAGTATGTTGTCGAGTATAGCGAGGTATTTTATATTGTACTTGTTACTTATTTTGAAGTCCGGCTCGAAGGACCAAAACAGCCACTATTGACAAAATGTTCCAGGTGTCCGGTTCATGGACACAATGTCAATGCACACATGTGTAAGTGGCGTGACGAGCTACCAACGCACTGTGTTGAAGGCGAAGAATAAAGAACCTGATCCTGCTGATGACGACTGGATGGGGATCAGTTCGCTGAACAGTTTGAGTGAAGTGAGTAGACGTTTTTGATTCGGTTTGTTCTTAAATTGGGAGAAATGTTTTTGTGTAAGATGTACCAAAAGATAGCCTGACTATCTTATATTGGTCTCTGCAGTCCACGGATATCTCTGTCTAATTTGAATCAGGTATAAAGTACTTGAAGTTCAGAGTAGATGCGTTTCTACTCTTGAAGACAGGCGGTTGCCTCACTTACAAATGTACTGGCAACAATACCTCTTAAACTATATCTCAAGAATTGATTATGTGGGTGGTAGTAAAAATCTATGGTTGAACTATAATTCTACTATTTTTTACCATTGAAGCATGAAACAAGCTGATAATATATAATATATTTTTATTATGAAAGAGTAAGAAACGGGCATGCAGCCCACCTTATGTTAAGTGGTCACTGCAACCCATGGACAACCACGTCCAATCTCAATAGAACAGAAGTTCTATTTAAGGATGAATGCGGATGCGTTCCTACTCTTGAGGACTAAGATGGTCGCCTCCAATAATGTGTATCCGGCAATCACACCTCCCCTATCAAAACACAATACATGAAGAACATGTTGTTTTACGGCGGCTTATGAGGGTGGCGGTGGTGCCGCCCCGGGCGAGCTCTAACGACTTTACCACCATCAAAATCTAATCTAATTTCAGTTATATATGTATGTACTTGTCTTTGTAATATGTGACCTTAGTGTTTACAATGTATAGAATACCATTATGGGACTATTGATGTAGATAAGTCACATATTTTATTTAAAACACATAAACTCACAGGTCCATAATCTGTACTGCGGTAAGACCATAGACAAAGAAACCCGTGACATATTCGTCGAAGGTACCCTGGAGGACGTGCACAAGAATTTCCAATTATTGATGAATTACTGTGCTGGTGACGTCATCGCAACTCACAACGTTCTAAGGGAGCTCTTACCGATGTTTCTGGAACGATTCCCGCATCCGGTAACGTTGGCCGGTATGTTGGAACTAGGTGAGTTCGGCTCGAAGGACCAACATTTTCAATTTTGGAATTAATATGATTTTACTTGGAAATCAATAAGTTCTAAAGTTAGAAAAAACGCTCCAATTTGTTTTGAAGAATTTAACAAATTTCACATTATTTTTGAGGTTATTGATATTATTAGGTTCAATCTTATATTTACTTAATTTTTCATATATGCAGACTTTACGCTGTAACCGTTTATTATTAATCGCATTATTTGTACACAAAAATCATTATATTTCTAATTTGTTATTTCAGGAACTGCCTATCTACCAGTGAACTCAAATTGGCTTCAATACATAGATTCAGCGGAAACTGTGTTTGAGGATTTCAAACTGGAATCAAGGCAGTTACTCTCACTAAAAGCAGATGAGGCCTGCAGGTTAATGGAAAACGAGGCTTACAAGAAGGACCTCTGGATGTGGGACCAGGATTGGTCCACGCAGACCTTGAAGTTGAAGAAAAATGTTGTTAAAAAAAAGATTGCTAAAAAAACGGAAGTTAAGGAAACTATAAAAGTTGTAGAAAAACAAGAAATTGTCTATGAATGCCTTAGTGAAGAGTATATAGAGTCTTTAGATACTGGTTTAGATGTACAAGAGAGGAATGTTAAGGAGTTGGATGAAAAGTTTGAGTATTTATATGACTTGGGAGCATTGTTGCCTGTAAAAAGGCCGTACTTAGCTGGTTATCCTGCTTGGTACAGGAAACTGTGTAATAAGCCCGGGAAAGACCCAGATTGGACCCCGGGCGCTAATAATATTACTACTAGTATGCAGGTATGATTTATATTTTATTTCAAATTATTGGAGGCGACCACCTTAGTACTCAAGAGTAGGAACACATCCGCGTCCATCCTTAAATAGAACTTCAGTTCTATTTGAGATTGGACGTGGTTGTCCATGGGCTGCAGTGAACACTTAACATCAGGTGAACTGCATGTCCCTTTCTTACTCTTTCACTATAAAAAAAAAAAAATCCTGTGGTACAAGACTGCTGTGTGCTTGGCGTAAATTGTACGCACCTGTGTTGTACGTACAAATCTGTGTGGATTACGGACGAACACAAGTGCTGTGTTTACGTCGGCGCTACGAGACTGTAGGCGGACATTACGTCTGTGTATTCATAATTTCTACATGGATGCAAAAATACTATATTTCAGTGAATTTTCGACGCATCTTCAGTCTAAGCAACACAGCTCTAGTTTAGTACCGCCTGCCGCAACGCTGACTCGATGTTAATGTATGAGCGCCACAGAGAGAGTGTTAAGGTTCGCTGACGGCGACAATATTAGTATTGTGATGGAACAAAGCCTTTGTTATTGGTAAACCGCAAAATAGGCAGTAACCGCAAAGTCAAACTAAACAAAAAACTGGTTTACGGTGGATTATGTGGTTGGCTTTGGTACTTCCCCTGGCGAACTAGTCAATTCAATCACCTTGTTAAAAATGTGACAAGTTATTAGATCTATTTGACAGTCCTTATAATATCTCTTATGTATTTTGAATGTCTAGATAACACCAAAACTCCTCCGCTTATCCTGGGAAGGTTATCCCCTCCACTACATCCAGTCTGAAGGGTGGGGATTTCTAGTGCCGTATAGCAGGACCAGGGAGGACTCGGATGAACCCCCGGTGCCATTGGAGGGCTTGTTGGAGGCCTGCCCCATGATCCAGGCTGAGAAGGAAGTCGATACCGAATTGTATGTGCTACCTAAAACTGTTGAGGTAAATATATATTTGAACCTATGCAGAATTTATCTTAATTGTAGTACTCTAGCTTAATCGGGGAGGTACCGACACCGTCCCAATGAGCCGTCGTTCAACAGCTCTTGTATTTAGTTTGGGTAGGTCCTGTTGTCGGTGGTACCTTCCCGATTTAAATGGTCTTCTACCACCTTGATTTTTTTATACGAGAAGAGTATCAAACACCTGATGTTAAGTAGTCGCAGCCCATAGACATCCACGTACAACCAAAAACACCACCGAAATCGTATCTAAGCTCGAACGTAGATACGTTGCTCCTGAGGACTAAAATAGTCGGCTCGCTTCAAAGTGTAGCCGGCAACCGCACTTCTCCAACCGAAACACAAGTAATGCTTTACGGCGGATTATGAGGGTGGCGGTGGTACCTCCCCGGTCGAGGCGTTCTGCCTATAACAAACCATAACCCGATATCCCCCAAAATCCCATTATATCCCCAGTCTTGTCAACATTGCATAAATCTACAAGATTCACACAATCTTAATTAAATCTATTCATGTACGTGGGATGCTCGACCTACGCTTAGGGGACTCGTCATATATGCCAACGCGAAATCGACGGTAATCGAAGTATAGTTAAACGGGGAGGTACTACTGTAGGAAGCTACATTGTGAAGACAATTGACTGTAAAGTCATTATAAAAAGTAAATATAATTATTTATAATTATTGAATACTAGCAGTGCCCAGGAGTACGTCAGTGATGATTGAATTAAATTGACATAACTTATTTATTTGTAAACCGATTTAAATGAAATAACACTAAATGTTAAGTGAAATCCTTCGCAACTTAATCCTGAAAACTGCATTCAAATCGGGTTAGCTGTTTCTGAGATTAGCGTGCACAAACATACAGGCAAGCAGACCTCTTGCGTATATAAAGGCACCCCATTATGATTTTATATATATATGCCATGTACAGACAGCGATCAGTTACAGTTTTATTATATGTACAGATGTATAGATTATACATAATTTTTGATATTGGGCCAGACCACTCAGATTTCAACGTGAAATTGAGTGAGATTCGGCTTGACCCTCGCTCACCAAACGTAACGTAATTTATAGGTGTCCTCTTACAAGATAGGTACCACCGTCGACAACCCAAACAACTCTTGTGTTTCACAGATATCTGGAACCAAGTTGGTAAATAACAAGAGTCCCACTCGGAGTCTATCACAGATGCGTTGCTGCCCCGGAGGACGCCATATTTGTAAAGGAGCTAACAACCGCACCTTTCTAGCGAAACGCAATCAGATGGTTTGCATGCCTTTTGCTACTCTTCTCACATAAAAAACGTTTCGCACTAGAAACGGATGTAGCGGCGGTACTTCCCCGATCTTCCGAAACTCCGTTTAAGTATAATTACGTAATAAGTTTCTCTGTGATTACGAGCCATGCTACCGGTTCGAAATACCAGCAATTATATATCACTGATAGTGAATACCCGGTATATAGTAAAATATATATAAAATACGCAATAATACTAGTTTAAAATCACTCCTACCATGAATCTATTTAATGATCATATAATTCTTACTTCATTAAATGTATGTGTCAAGAAAAACTGTATCCATATCACATTTCTTTTATTCGTGGGTCCCCAGCCTCATCATTAAATCAGGATAGATGGACCCTTCACCTGAAATAAATCCGCTTATTTCGATCTGAGGCTGACAGTCAACTTTATAGAGACCCGAGCATTCGCCTAGTAATAAATAAATGAATCGTACACTCCCTGTATCGATTGTAAAGCAAAGTTAAGCAACATTGGTCGCGGTCAAAAATTGGATGGGTTACCATTGGTGGTAAAATTTCTTACGCGGTTCTGTGCTTTGTATTTACCGTTATTTAAGTGTTTCTGTCTTATAGTCGTTGAACGTCTATACGAAATAAGTTTTACGGTTACGGTTATATTTTTCTCTCTCTCTCTCTCTTTAGTACTCTAGTAGTTATAAAAATATATTTATGTTTTTAAGGTCAAGTATATATTTTAAAATTTCATTATATATTTCGTACATACACAATTTTAAACCGATATTATCGCGAAGCCATATATTATGTTATATAACGGGTAATCACAATTAACGATTTTTTTATTTAAAAAATATCGGCAATTAAAAATTAAAAATTATTGTTAATCGTGACTACCCGTTATATAATGTAATTCTTACATATACGTAAAGCCATTTGTTTCCAATTAAAAAGTGAGAACGTACCCGTTACATGAAACGTATTGGACAACTAAGATATAAATATAATAAAACCGTCAGATTGAATTTTAGGCACGAAAAATAGATACTATAAAGTGATACGGTATGAAGTAACAGATTCGATCTCCAATACATTTGAGACTCTTTGTAACGGTGTCCAGGATTATTGACGTTATGTAGGTTACCGCTCTAGCTATAAAGGTTTTATGCTATTCGAACGCTTCCTGGAAAGAGCCCTGAGGCTTTCCAAGCGATAAGGCCTTTTAAAAGCTGGCTTGAAATAGCATACGATCGTGCTATCTACCAGATAAAACGGTATACGTACTCTGCGATTTGTATAGACTAAACGGCTAAGTTAAGCAACTCCGGGCGCGGTTGGAAATTTGATGAGTAACCACTGGTCGTAGAATTTTGTGATTAGCTATTTCAGATCATAACCGGTTTGTGTAGATCATAAACGGTAAAGGTTATGCAACGTCGATACGGTATGCTTTTTATGTGAGAAGAGAAGCAAACGAGTATGTAAACACCGGATGTTAAGTATACGCAGCCCATAGACATCCACGTACAACCACAAACACGACTGAAATCCTATCTGAACTCGAACGTAGATTCGTTGCTACTCCTGAGGAGTAAGATGGTCGAGTCGCTTCAAAGTGTAGCCGGCAATGCACCTCTCCAACCGAAACACAAGTAATGCTTTACGGCGGATTATGAGGGTGGCGGTGGTACCCCGATCGAACTATAGTTCTCCCACCTTTTAAAATCATAAAGAGAATTTTACGTCAGGAGGACCTCGGTCGGCGGGCGTACTACGCTCGTAAAAGACGGCTGGAGCAAGCGGCCGCCAACCAGTACCACGGGCTGGGGGTGTGGTGCGGGGTGCAGCTGCAAGGTGAGGGGATAATGTAACTATATATTTTAAGGTATGGTAAAGCAGATATGATTTATATAAATAATATTTAAAAAAAAAACGTTTTTTTTTTTAAATCCAAGTAACAAAAGCCTGGGGTGCATGGTATCAATAGATCACTGATAAAACACACCACGTTTTTTTACATTGCATTTTTTTTCTTATTTATACTTTTTTGGTTGGATTTTTTAAAAGCGTGTTTTTTAGTTTTTTTTTAATATTTTTTTTCATATTACTGCATTGTCGTCGGTCCATGATACTTGTGCAAAGTTTCAAATTAATCAAACTTCTAGAAATCGATAAAAAATAAGCTCAAATATTACGTTACATACAACTCAAATATGTAAAAGTGTGTTAATAAGCACTTCAACTTAGTCCATGACGCTCGCATCGCAGCATGATCTGAGTAATAGTTAAGTAGCAGCAGTAACCTTGATTAGGTTGTTGCTGGCTGAAAAAAATGTTATTCTCAATAAAAAAAAACTAAATATTTTAAATGAATATAGTCGTATATTTGACGAAACCTTCATTTAACGTCTGTGACTAAATATTGATCAAAAAGTCCCCAGTCACACCTGTCTGTCTGTTCAAGATAAACTCAAAAAGTACTGGACGGATTTTCTCATAGTTTTCAACAAAAGGTAGACTAATTCGTGAGGAAGGTTTTGGTGCGTAATAAGTTGAGTTTTTTTTGTAAATTTGGCGAGAATTTAAATAATGAATAGAGGCACGTATGCGTAGGATGTGTCATATTGTGCAAATGTATAAAATAAACCGGACGAAGTCGTGGGCACAGTTAGTTATTATGTAAATGAATACAAAAATATAAATAAACAACGTTTTTTAACGCAGGCTGTTGTCACTTCCTGCGTCTGCCACACAAAGATGGTCCGAAGTATAAAGTGGGGAATCCCCTAGCGAAGGATTTTCTGAACATGTTCAGTCAGAACGTATTGTCGGCGCAGGGGAATGAAGCGGAAAAGGTAATATTGGATTAATTGTTAAGATTACAGAGAATCGCTTGCTGGTAACATTCAGTAAAATATTAAAGGTAATTTTAGGGTAATTATTAAAGGGTATCTATCAAAGGTAATTAAATTAACACAAACAGTGCAAAGTTCAGTTAGTAAAGATACATTTAGTGTTGTGTGTCGTGATATGGAACGCACAAAAGAAAATCGATCTAGACTTTGGGTAGATAGATTAATGTATCACTAAAACCTGTCAAAAGTTTCCCCCCGCTACCGCAGTTTAGCTGTGAGCACAAGCCATGCCACTCGTTCGAAATATCGGCAAATAAATAAAGCGAATATCTTAGGGCTTTACCGGAAATGTTCCTTTTAACAACAGCGAGTAAGAATTTACCTGGTTTTCAGAAACTAGATGCAGGTACCAAACAATCCTTACAAAACAAGGTGGGAGAACTATAGTTCGATCTGGGAGGTACCACCGCCGCCCTCATAATTCTCCGCAAATTACTTGTGTTTCGGTTGGAGAGGTGCGGTTGCCGGCTACAGTTTGAAGCGAGGCGACCATCGTAGTCCTCAGGAGTAGCGACGCGTCTACGTTCGAGCTCAGACAGAATTTCAATCGTGTTTGAGATTGTACGTGGATGTCTATGGGCTGCGACTACTTAACATCATGTGGGTTGCACGCTCGTTTGCTACTCTTCTCACATAAAAAAGCGTTAACCGTTATATAGTAAACTGTAAATAGATATACGATTTCAGGTGTTATCGTTCGGCCGTATGATGTCGTACTGGCGGAACAACCGGGAGCGGGTGATGGGGCAGCAGGTGGTGTGGCTGCCGCCGGAGCTGCTGCAGGACGGCATGCGCGGGGGGAAGCTGTACGGTGCCATCGTGCCCCAGGTGGTCGTGTGTGGTACCCTCACCAGACGGTGCGTGTTCTTTTTACACTGCGGCGCGCATATATCACATTGAGTGAGGACTGCGGAAGGCAGCCGTAACTGGAGCTTTTTTCTCTAGACTGAAGATATGCTGATAATTTACACAAATATTTTTTTATTATTTTTTATTATGAAAGAGTAAGAAGCGGGCATGCAGGCCACCTGATGGTAAGTGGTCACTGCAGCCCATGGAGAACCTCGTCCAATCTCAAATAGAACACTAGTTCTATTTAAGGATGGACGCGGATGCGTTCCTACTTT
>DWON01005574.1:0-14783 GCA_018251015.1 Phocides pigmalion okeechobee
TCTTGAAATTAACGCAACTTTCAATTATAATTAGAGACTGAGGTAAACAATTACCTTACGTAGATATCCGACACTACGCCAGCCACTAAACAGCGAGATAGCATATTATATTTATTTAAAACAATATAATAATACTATCAATATAAAATATTGATAGTGTCAGAGATTATTTGCAAAAAAATCATGAAAAAAATCATGGTCTCAAGGAAATCCTTCAGGTGACCATAATAGTCTTCAGGAGTAGCAATACATCTGATATTGATTTCAAGTGATATACTGTTTTATATAAAGTTGCGTATGGAAGTTCATCTGTGTGTGACCACTTACTGTCACCTGGACTATGCCATGCCCATACCATGGACATGCCCGTCGATATTTTGAAAAATGTTTTTTTCGCGAATTTGAATAGCAATACAAGAATAATTATTGAGTATTCCATCTGTCTACTTCATCTTTTAAAATTTTTACAACATGATGTAACCTAAGAAGAAAGTAAGAAACAATTGTTTATATTTTTTATGACTGTAAATTAGTAGAACATTATTTTTAAAGTTAATTATTATGGAAAATGATTATATATAAGTGACACTAAAATGTGTGCTAACTAGAATTTTTTTATTTCGTATTTTATAAAGTAATATTGGCAGTTTTTAAACAGCTGTCATTTTAATCAAGTTATATTTTAAGGATCATTAAGGTTTTACATGTAACAGACGGAGACTTAATATTGCCACCATAGACAATCATAAAAATACTGATGTTTAAGTGAAATTGACGTTTTTTCCAAATATGTCTAAAAATAATTATATTTTATATTTCTTTTATCTCCAAATTAAAGTATAAAGTCATTCATACTCCATTTTTTTGCTCCTGTATAGAACAATTTTCATGTCATTGTAAAAGGTTATGAACATTTATTTAATGGTTGTTGTGATGCCGTCTTGGTTTTTTTTTCAAATCCGTTTGTCATTTCTATTTTTTCTATATATTATCTATTTACTTATATGGGCTTCATTGTATGCTATTGACTCCTTAAAAACAAATATGGTGTTTCGCTATTATGCCAAAATGTTTGCTCAATAAGGTTGTAGAACAACAGTTCCACTGAGATGGTACCAGTTCTACCCTCATAATCTACCGTAGAGCAGATTTTGTTTTCTGGTAACATAGGCAACCATTTTAGTCCCTAAGATTTACAACACTATGTTGCACATAGGTAGCCAACATACTTGTTTGCTACTTATTCAATGTAAAAAACTAAATATTATCTCATCCATCAGCCTTCACATGTACACTGCGGGACATAGGCCTCCACCAGGTGCCACCACTCTGACTGGTTCAGTGCCCTCTGCATCCAGTACTTACCCGATAATCTTATCAGGTCATCGGTCCACCTAGTTGGGGTACGCTCTGTGCCTCGTTTGCCTAGAAGTTGTCACCCCTGGATGACCTTTTTGCTCCATCTGTTGTCATCATCAAATCAAATTAGCATATCATCCATGAAGTTTTATCATCTGTAATCTTACAGATCTTACAGATAATAAGTATCGACTTATTAAGCCTTGTATGCTATTAGCAGTGACCTGCGGTTTCACCCGCATTTTGAATCACACGCCCACATCCGCGTCTTCGTCTCGCTTTACGTACTTCTGTTCATAAACAACTTTTTGACCAAAGACTATCATTACTTCTAATATACAGTTCTAATATTTTATATTGTAATATCTTTTGATGTAATATATCGAAGTTAATGAAATAAAGACTAAATGTTATCTCAAGATATGGACCACGAATATATGTATGTTGAATTCCTTGTTCTCCCTGAATCCTCATTCAGTTGTTTTAGTTTGATACGAAACCAAACACAGACAGACAGCCAAAATTTCTAACATGATGGGAAAATACTATACAGATATATAGATCTCTTATTAAATGTGTAAAATAATAGTAGTCGTTTTTATATGTCTATACATACCATCTTGTTATATAGTTATATGTAGATGTTGTCGTATGTATAGAGATATAATAAGATTTTTCATTCATCATACATATATGGATAGATACTGTGAGTTATATACAAGTCACTGTACACAGACCGTTAAATGAGCAAGGCACATAAATAGGAAGCATTCACCCCTTACATAACTGTCAATATGGACATGTCATTTCGCCAAATTCACATCTGCATTAGATTTGGCAGCTGCGATGCATCACACGCTAAAATGTTCCTTTTCTCTAAGACATAAAGACTACAATTGCCTGGTGTGTATTAATAATGCAAGGGATTGCGATGCGACGTCGCGCCTGTCCTTTGCGTGGAACCCTTCCGCGTGGACCCGGATTATGTCCTCCGGGAAATGTACGGTCTGCACAAACATAATTTTAATTCGTTAGCTATTTCCTATATGAAAATAAAGCTGTTTAAATTCGTACTGTTATTATATGAAATAGAAACAGTCAAAACATCTGATGATAAATGTCTTCTCATTTAAGTCCCTAAGACTTAAATGAGAATACATTCATACATACATACATCGCATTTCAACTTATTTTAAGAATGTTTATACTTAAAAAAATGTAGGTATGTACACAAGTTTAGACAACTAAAGCCACCAATTTTGCTTATATGAATTCGACCTCAATTTTCACTTATATTTCTTCTAATGAAATTGTTCAATAAAGTCCTATTTCTTCTACGTTATTTAAAACATTTTAAATGTGCATCTCAAATCAAAACTTCTATGGTCAGTCTTCTAACATACATATTTTATATTGAAATAACTTATTACAGCTTACAGTTTAGACTGTCATTGTTTTTGTGCACAAAAATTGCCAATAAAATGACATAATAACGATAACTAAACAATACCGTCTGTCTATTTATTAATATTGCACGCGTATTTATATTTGTCCTGCAAACGGTACCCTCAGTCCAGCTTCAGTCCAAACAAGGGCAACAAAGGGTGGAGTGAGTCAGCGTCGCTGACCACAACAATCTCGCCATTCACGTTTCGCACCGCTTTATTCACAATACTTCTGCATATTACACCTCGCGTGATTTGCAACTTCTTTAATCGCAAATTCTCTATTACGTGTGACCGAGCTTCTTGACGCTACTCAATTTCGACTATGATTTGGCAAATTCTTAGAAGTGCCAACATGAATTATTTACTCGGAGGAAATCTTCCAATATTTGGGTACCATTGATTAATGTGATTGTTTTAAAAAGAATTCAAACGTGCCATTTTATTTCAATGTGTCATAAATGTTAGATAAAGCTCAGGCTCGGTCCTAACACTATTATTGATCCTTGGAAATTTATTCAAATTTTGAAAATCATACATAACACTTACAAACTAGGCAACCATAAAAATCATACATACCACTTACAAACAAGGTGGAACGTATGTAGTTTACTATAGTCCAAACTTAACACCAACGAGGCCGCAGGTTCTTTTTCTAAAATAAAAAATAACGTTGATTAATCCCTATCCCTACGCTACGTACGGGTCTTATCTCAGAGTAAAGCTTATTAAGGCCATAATCTACACCGCCATCCACTAGCAAGCTACCCAAATACGAGTAAGCCTACCGCACGCCTTTAATAACGTCACGGTAAATCTTGTACAAAGTTTCCTTACAATATTTACTTCGCTTTTAAATTAACTGATGCTTTAGTATCTAATACGCGCATAACTTCGAAAATCAAACGGTTATTTGGATTCAGATCTCCACAATACAATATAACCCTGTTTATGATAGATATTTACGTTTGATTGTGGTCGTGTTTACCTCAGTCGAAGTGCGTATGGAAAAAATAACAAATCGCCCATACATTAACAGTTAGTGCGCGGCGTGGGACCTCCCTCGCCAACACTTTCCCATACAGTACTTTCCGATTTGCCACAAAGTGTCCCAATGGTGTCCCAGTGTGTCAATGGTGACCGGTACACCGCGAAATCTTAATGCGGTTTTTTTTTTCAAAATGAAATCTTTTGTGTGCCGTCATGTTTGATATGGATTCTAAATATGTTTATGTTAATAGGCTAGCGTAAGATATTTGCTATTTGCTGCTACACCACCGTTAAAACTACGTCTGCCTAACAGTAGGTGTGTAGATGTTTTTAGGTTTGAATTTTGTATTACGGATTCATTTTAAAACGCATTTTTTTCTTATCAACAATAGCAATATTATATAAAAGGTACTCACGATTAACACTTTTTAATTGCCGACATTTCGAACCACTTGAGTACTAACTCGGGTATCCTATAGTAGAATGTGTAAATTCCGCGATGATATTAGTGTCAAATTACATTTATGAATTGAGGTACGTTTACCACATGATAATTTGATAAAGGAGTCTAAGAAGGGGATCTAAAGGATTCTAAAACAGGGTCTACATTCTAAGATACAAATAACGAAGATTATCTTTGAATAAGAAGAAGACTAAATGAATATTATTTCGAAAATAATTCTCTGAGCTGCCAATTTCAGACTGAGGCTTCGTCAAAAGGAAGACATATATATATAAAGAACAACAGAGAAACACAAATAGAAACTGAAGACATCTATTAGATACTTGTATTTTTTTGCCTGGACTTAAACATCCATTCTAGAACCTTTCTACCACAACCTCCCCAAACTCAAAGACCCTTGACGTACTCCTCAGGAGGTGGGTGCAGAACGACTACATCATCTATTTATGTAAATCATAAATATTTATGAGACTATTGACTATTCAGTTCAAAATATTTATTTTTCCTCTTTTTGATAGTAAGACAGTGTATCAATAACATACTAAACAGTAAACAATACAAGACGTCACTTTCACATAAAGATTATAACATGACGTTAAGCATACGTATAAATAATAAACGTCATTTTATAAACAGTTTATATGACGTCAAAAAACAAAACGTTGTTCAACAAAATGTTTGCACAAAATGAAGACATACGCGTTTTCTTACGCTATGTTTATATAAGGCACTAAATTAATAACAAAGTTGAACGAAATAATCAATAAAGTTCATATTGTTATGATAGTTACTTTTCATATTTACATTATGGGTTATGTTGTCACACTTTTAGATCCATTTGTTTTGGTTAGAGCTCACATTGTTTTCAAAACTTCACTGAAATCGAATTTAATGTAAACAGTGTATGTACAAAGTATACAATGTAGTAACTTTGTTTATTATTTTAACTAAATAAGAATGCAATGATGTTTATATAACATTCTTGCAGTGTTTTGTGTAATTGTCGATGTATTTACTTATAAAGTAACAGTTGTGTGTTATTATCAAAAACAATAATAAAAATATGTCCAAATGTCCATAAGTTTATTATAAATGTTCGTTTTGTTTTTATATTCCGTACATTGTTTATTACTTAATATATTTATGTTTTGATACAGTTAAACATGTTCTGGTAATTTTTGCATGTTTGCAAAATATGCCTTAATTTATAAACATAAAACACTTGGTGAAAACATTCTTAATACACTGTAAGCACTCCACACATATTGTTGCAACGTAAAATAATTCAACAAACATTCACTTGATATTGTTTACTTAAACTTTGAGATGTTTATGAAATGACCGGCAGCGATCACAGTATCGGTCAGCGGCAGGGCTCCGAGTTTAAACTTTGGCCACGCAAATATATAAGTTAAGAATAATTTATGTTCGATTTGTGTCCAAAGTCTGTGTATTTCTTTAAGAAATTCAGATAGCAGACAAGCATAAACCCTATCTAATAGACCTCTGAAATCAACGCCAGATGGAACAGCAGTCCTATCTGAAATTAACTACGAACTGTTCCACACCTGTGGACTAAGGTGGCCATTTGATCCTTCTACCGACAGGGAACATTAGCTTCACATTAAAAGTAAGTGTAATGGTACTTCCCTGGTCGGACCAAAAAGATTCTACCACGTTACAAGTGTCACTAACAACAACAGAGGATCATAATGTGCAAAGGGTAATATAGAAGGACGTACCATATCCTCGTTGAATAATCGTGTAAAACAAAAAAAGAAAAAATATATGAGGGAGTCTTCGTCAAAAGGTGTCTTGGATGGTGACCATTCCACAACACATATCACGAAGAATATTCAATTCATCCATGACTTAACATGAAAAAATATGTAATAGTATTTCTATTTTTAAAATGTATTGAAAGTAGAAAATCCTTTTTAGATTTAACACCTTACAAATATTAATCTTTCCTTAAGACGTTCAGTAAGAATTTCTAGAGCGCCTTCTGAGAAATGAACTCTATCACTGCGTAATTTTTCTTTGGGATTAGTTATAGATGATAATATGCAGTTATTTGTAATAACTTCGTCATTGTGGTAGCTGAATCGACAACTGCGAACTCTACAATGGACTCCACCATGTCTCTACTATTGTAGAGTCGTGGCTCTGATAAAGATGTGGAAAGTGTAGGGTTACCATAATTTTTGAAAAGAATTTTGTACAAGACACTTTTGTCATGTTAACACGCGACTCTTAAAACGCCTTTTATACTTGTACCTCCAAGGATTCCCCGTATCATGGATATAGACAAATACAAGTACATTAACATCGATTCTTAGAACAGACATCTGCATTAATTATTTTAATATCTGTCTGGTCGGGAATAGAACCCTGAACTGACTCCTATATATTACACCCCTCTGCCACGTAATTACTCAATTCTAAGTCCAATATGAATATCTACTTCTTAATTGTATACATGTCCAGCTTTGTCAACTGTTACTAAAACGATAAAAACCGGTATTATACTTTACAAAATATTATTTTAATACGAATAAAATTGCTTAATTGTTTTCCTTTTCTTTTATTTATTCTTAGTTATAAGTTAGTTTATTAGTTTGTAAAACAGTAAATATTTTATATGCGTAAATTAGTGTATTTCAATGGCAGGTGAGGACTATTATTAATTTTGTGTTAATAACTTTTGAGCTCGTTAGTTTGGATACAAATTGCATACGTTTTTCTAAAATTAAATTTTGAGTCAAGCCTACATTTTAAAGTTTAACTAATATTGATAAAATTTAACCTGATTACTTAACCGGTTATCAACTATCTACTACTCTACATAGAGACGCGTCGAAATCGGGACAATCCAAATGAATTCTGACTGCTTGGTTCCCCCGATCAATGTCGGAGTACAGAATTCTTACACAAATATGATTTACAACGTTTCCCCGAACGCGCGGGCGCTGGTGGCTCAACTCTTGCCCATTGTGGCGACGCTGTACTTTTTGCCACTCGCCGGCCATTGTGGACGTTGATGTCAAAATGGATAATTTTTAAACTGGGTCCGTCATCTGTGGACAATGCCCACTATTAGCGGATTATAATCCGCAAAAAGAGCAGGTACTGTTCTTAAACCAGTACAAGAGACGAGCGGAGCGATTCGCTAACTTTTTTGGAAATCATACTTTTGTAATGTCTTTTAAAATATAGTGTTATCAATGGTGTCGATTATATTAATATATTTCGATGTAATAAAAAAACTAAAACTTTCAATTGAAATTAAATACGGCCTTATCAATAAGTAACGCTATCGATGTTTTGAATATGTAGTTTTAAAATATTTATAACTTTTTACACTCTTTTATTATTGTTATGACATAACTTTTTGATTATATCAAAAATTAATCGCCAATACCGTAAAATATGCGTTCTACTTATACAACATATACGGTCATGTTTTGTTCAGAAGTAGCACCGCATCTCCATACAACTTAGGTCAGGATTTCAGTGTGTTAGATGTTGAATGTGTATGATCAGAACCTACCCATTAACATTCATTAGCATGCATTTTTATTTACTACTTTCCTAACAAAAAAATATAAGCCACTTTGTGTCTTTAGTAACTTGGACCAAACCCAAATATTTACTTGCACGAAGCAGATGCAAGATCAATCCCCCGGGATGCTGGACAACGATTATCCCAAACAATAACATCCAGCTGGACAACGAATACGTGACGTTTCGTCATAACCGCGTTGCGTTTGTTATTTTACATGTTGCTCAAAACGTCCTGACTTCTGAAATCTGTTGTGGCTTTTGGACGTCCACAATGAAGAAGATGGATGCCGAAATGGTTTGTGGTAGGAACAGAATTTAATTGGAAAGGATTATTAATACAAATGTTAGTTTCGTATTCCATACACAAAGTAAGGATGATCCCAATAAATAATATTGAGTTTTCACTAGAATACGGAGACGTGATGTAGCTGTCAGTGCTACAATTGTAGATTCTACGTAAAAATACAATTATATCCCTATATTTGTAACCCTTTATGTTACGCTTTTTTGTCATCATTTTTAGCTTTTTCATGTTTGAATGGTAGCAAACGAGCCGGAAGCCCATCTGATGCTAAATGGTCTATGCAGGCCATGGACATCCACATTCGACCTTAAACAGGGCTACAGTCCTGTGTGACGTCATCCGTAGATGCGTTGCTACCTGTGTTGTTTGTTGTTTTTTATTCCGACTACGTTGATCTCCTCTGTTTGGACCAAGGAGTATAGGAGTAGAGTCAGACTTTTACTGACTAAAAGCACACCTTGTTTTTGTTCAGCCCTTAAGTTCCGATTACTGCGGGAGCCCTAATGAACATCTACCGTGACCCCGGCAGGCAGTGAGACCCACCGAAAATATGGTCCCTATGAGAGGCGCGCGTGAAACATTACGCGTCGCGATTCACATTTTTAATAAATAAGATAAACATTTCGGAAATAACCCTATTTATAGTACAAATCGAAAGCTATATAGTGTTTAATAAAGTCTAACCTCATAAGTTCTTTTATTTCACAGAAACTGTACAATTGTGTATCGTGGTGGACCCATATAAAGATTATACATACATACACCCAGACTCAGAACAGAAATCTAAATTCACCATTTAGATGTCGCTAGGCCTAGAATTGAACGACAGACCTTCAGTAACAGATCAGTATAGTTATCGCTGCAAAACGCGAGTTGTTAAAGAACAAGTTCAGTTATAATTTTCAATTTCGCCCGCGTACCTAATTCGCTGTGGGGTTCCTTGGGAAAGGACCACACTTGGCGCGACGCTCGATCCTTCAATCACTGCCACACCTTGGACACGCCAATCAAACTCGAGTCCCGCTATCGCCTCCACCGCCTCCGACTATGCGAACTTAATCGCAACGAGCGAACAATCAACACAATTGACACAATCGATGTATTGCGGAGACGCCTTCCTGAATCGATTGTGATAATATCCCCGAATTTCACGACTAACTGTACTATGACACTTTGTATCGGTAAAGTAGCCTTTATTACAAGGGCATAAGGTTCATTTTATTTATGAAAGGTCCTTTTGTCAAGCTGTTCAGTTGGATCGATCCTCGAGGGATAATCCACGGCCTGACAATGTGTTTAGCACCTGCTGTGTTTGCGACGCATTGAACATATATGTAACGGTAGTTGCTAATACCTTCTTTCAGCATTTGTATTCATGACAACTTTCGCATCGCTCATAACCACAACAATAATGTTTTATATAACATTTATGTATTTAACTTGATTAGTTTATGTCAATCACAAATAATACATAAAAATACAATTAGCGTTTTAGGCCGGCATATGGAACTCATAAAAGGGAAAAGGAACTAGACGTATCTATTACTAGCACCTGTCAATGGTTGTCACCAACCATCGCAATTTAGCCGTAACTACGAACTATGCTACTGTTTCAAATGACCGGCAATTTAAAATCATTAGTCGTGAGTACCAGTTACATAGCAAAATGTATAAATTCTGCGAAGATATTAGTTCAAAATCATGTGTTTTATATATTCTTCTGATGGTAAGATCACAACATAGTTCATTAAATATAATTTTGAGACATACAGCATGCCAAAACTATACCGAATAACAAATTAAGTATTACCGGTGTAACAGATCATTTCAAAGTAATTTTATCCTAAGTAGGTATACGCTTAGGTTATGTAACTTTTTAAAGGACAAATGACGTGCTTCACTTATGCTATCATTTAGATGTATGAATCCCAAACATAAGAAGTCTCCGTCTCAGAATTTCCATGAGTTTATAAAATCATTTGCTAAAAAATTAAATTGCATCCCAGTAACAAAGACAACATTTTACTTTAATAAATTATACTTGGGTCTTTCTTAAATAAACGGATCAAATAATCAGTTGATCGCAACGATTCGCCTAACGGCCTTTTTTGTCTTCACGTGAGTAATCTTAATCTATTTTCAGCTATCACTAGCCTTCCAACAGCTGCAGCTCCTAGTGTTTTCACTCCTGGTCTGTTATCTAGGGCCATGGCATCTCTTGCACAGATGCACAGGACTGGGCCTCACATAAAGAAGAGGAAATCCAGAAATCCACTAATGGGGAATCCATTTGCCAAGGTAATTTTTAATGTTTATAATCTTTTTTATTTTATGCAACAGAAGTATAATATTTGTCTGGTGGAGATGATAAACGAAAATTTAATTTGATAATACTCTAAAAATCTCTGTCCGACCACTAACGTAAAGTATGCGCGGCTGCCCATACATAGATATGTGTCCGTCACAGAGGGCTCTAAACATACCTAGAAAATCGTCGCTGCCTGAAGACTAAATCGGTTGCCTCATAAGTAAGCCGAAGACTACTCCAATTTCATATAGAAAATATACTATATCAAGTATCCATTACAAACCCATAATACACATATGTCAATTAAGATTCTATATAAAAGGAATGATGTATCGATGTATTTGTTTTTTTTTTTTAAGTAAGAAGCAAGCATTCGTGCAGACCACCTGATGTTAAGTAGTCGTAGCAGTTAATGGACTTCAACATACAAAGTCAAGTCCTCTCTGGAGTTTTAAGTATGTATATGCGTTACTACTCTTGAGGATTAAAATGTTCGTCATGCTTGTAACTGTAACCATCAACCGCACCTCTCAATCGGAAACACGAGCGTTGCTTTACGACGAACCATGAGGACCGCCGTGGCCTCTAATCAGACTATAGTTTTACCACATGTCCCCCTCAAACAAGAAAAGAGTAAAATTGTACCTCTCCGGTCAAGCCGCGCTGGTTTAACCACCCAATGCAAAACATTTGCAAACGTGTAGCAATAATTATTTTACCATTAAAACTACGATATGTACAACAGGGCGTAGTATTAAAAACCCTAATCAAAAAACCCAAGAAGCCTAATTCGGCGAACCGCAAGTGTGTTCTTGTACGACTGTCCAACGGACGCGAGATGGTGGCCTACATCCCCGGCATCGGCCACAACCTGCAGGAGCACAACATCGTCCTTGTCAGGGTGGGACGGTGAGTGGTACTTTCTTTATAAACCTTCTCGTACCTTTTTCGTCTCCGAGAGTAAATCCTTTCAAAGGTATCCGGTATCGTTATAGCATTCTAGGTTCTGTGGAATTTTCATCTACAAAAATCCTTCTTCTACTTGTAGAGAAGACCAGAATCTTGAAACGAATGCAACGAGCATGCAAACCACCTGTTATGTTAAGTAGTCGCAGCCCATAGACATTCACGTACAACCACGAACACGACCGAAATCCTATATGAGCTGGACTGAGATTGTCGCCTCGCTTCAAAATGTACCCGGCAACCGCACCTCTCCAACCGAAATACAAGAAATGATTTACGGTCATGGACCTTCAATTGGACACCTCTCGGGCGGCCCTGTGTCCCTGACTTATCGGGCACCGATCCGTATATGTCGCTGTGAGACACATCGACGTTCTTCCCGGGATCGCTTCGTCGAAACGACTCAATCCCTCACTTACCGCTCCCTATATCGATAATGCAGACGTGGCATCTAGCGGAATGTAGTCATAGCCGGCACATTTGTAACACCAATAGTATAGCTTCGAAAAAATTGTAAGCGCAAGACAACGGTAACCACGTTTCTGTCTGTTTCCAGTGTCCAGGACTGTCCGGGCGTGAAGCTGAAGTGCGTTCGCGGCAAGTACGACCTGCCGCACGTCGTCAAACAAAAACCATAAATCTGCCTCTTATTGTATAATTTTAGAACAAATAAATAGATAGCTTAAGAACAACAATTTTTTTATTTACTATTTCATCATCACCCAATTACTGCCTCAATGCTGAGGATTTTTTCAAATTCAAATTCAAATATTTTAATTCATTGTAAGGTATTTACATACTCTTAATGAAATGTCATGGGTACAATGTAAAATTAGTAAATCGGCTTTGAGCGCTCTGTTGGCTAAGGTTGACCGAGAGAATTATGCGGCGGAAAAAACTCTCGGCACTCTTTTTAAATCAATTCTTCATAAGTAGACATTATACAGTACAACTTTAGAAAGGTGATGAACACACGAGACAACTAATCGTGTGTGTTTCTCCTCGGTATAAACAGGGCTCATCCATACTCGGCCTCGCTAATCAAGTGCGAAGTGGTGAACTTCAAATACTATGAGAACTATCTGGCATGCATGTAGGTTTCCCCACGAAGTTTTCCTTCGCCGTTAAACAAATTAACTAATTTGCACGTAGCTCCCACGGACCCAAAACTTCATCTTGCTCAGCTATCTCAATCCTGGAGGTCTATTAATTACCACTAATCCTCACTACCTGTTTTGTCTTTTTTTATTTTGGAAAAATAGGACACAAGCGTGCAGGTCATCTGCAGCACATGGATATCCACGTCCATACTAAAACTGAAATAAAATTCCTCCTGACGTCGGGCATATATGTGTTGCTACTCCTTGCGTTAATACTTTTATAGAATATATTTTTAAGATGGTAAAAAATAGTATAACTCTTCGTCTATTAAGAAACGACTAAACATTTCAGTCAGTTAATTAAATTTGAATTATACATTCAAAGTCTAATTCAAGAATATAAATAATTACCCTCTTTATATCTAAATGCATACAAAAAGTACAAGTAGCACAGCAATCGAGAACCTACTTAAAATAACAAAATGTTAAAAAAAAAGACAAAAAAACGTGCTTTTATAAAATAATCCAACTAAGAGAAGTATAAATAAGAAAAATATATTGCAATGTAAAAAAGTGTGGGGTGCACCCCCCGTTTTTTAGTTTTTTTAACTATTATGTGTTTTTCATTTTTTTTTCATATTATTGCAAATCAGTCCTCGATACGTGTACCAAGTTGCAAATTATTTATACTAGAAAATCTAGAAATTGGTGAGAATTATGCTCAAAGAATCCGTTACGTACACACATAAATACCACCCAAGCTAATAAAAGTGTTAAAAATACCACAAAAGACTACTGCACCTGAAACCCAAGCTTCAAAACTTACCATCGCACAAACTCAGCCATAAAAAGTAATAAAAAGACTACTCAGTCGTAAAAAGTAATATTATTGCAGCTACCGATAGGGCTTGTTAAGGGATTAAAAAATAAGTTTTAAAGCTTTTTACATTTTCTATTCTTTGTTAAAGTGAGTATAGCAAGACTTTAATATAAGTCGTTGTTACGTTCTGATTGGTCGATGTGCTGTAAGCGGCGCGGGCGCACCGCCCCATTGCACAATACATAGCACTTTTAACGGTAAATATACCCTGGGTTACATGATATTTGAATTCCTTGTGATTAAAACACAAGTACATATTTGATATTTGTAATTCAATTATTTCTTCATAATTAACTTGTAATTGGTATTTTAAATACCTGACTTTGAAGTATTTGGTAGTTTCAAGTTTCAAAATACTTCCACTTGAACATAAATACATTTTGCGACCTTATTATTGGGTGTATTATTGCGTGCAGATGGTGATTTGCATATTATAGTATGTCTGATAATACATTAAAAATCAGTAAAAGTTACTGATTAATATATTGCGCTGAATTAGTTTACATAACCGAACACCTGACTATATTTTGTAATTTGTTCTTGGTATTTTGAATAAAAATAGTTAAAACATTTTAATTAAAGCAAAACATGTATTTTTCTTAGTTCCCAATATGTTCTATTTACATTTAATGTAATTAAGCACTGAATGTTAACGTCACTTCAATACATCTACATTTGTATTTATTAATAACAACATAAGAGACGGTTATAAAAACTACATATTTATGGAATGAGGAAATTTTTCGTCGTTTCTTCGCTAACTCGGTGGTAGTTTATTAAAGTTAAAAAATTTAATGGAACAAATTTAATTTGACATGGGGATTTATAAAAAAGTGTAAACAGAGCTTTGTTTCGTGGTTATTCTTCCAGTGTTGCAAATATCCGCGCGACGGTAACCACTCCCCAGCATGGAAAGCAGTCACAAGTTGCAACGTGGCCTGTCTATTTTATTGGTAAGATAATTAATAAAAAAAGGATCTCTTTGTGAAAAAATAAACAAAATTACTTATAGTTACTGTATGAAAAGAACAAGCAATTTAAAAATAAATTGTCTCAGGCGGTTGGAACAATCACGAAAATTTCTGAAGCCTTTTACATTTCGTAAAACTGCAAGACTTTCAAAAGTTTGTTGACTTGAGAACGCTTCCGATATATTTAGGGTTTCCCAGTGAAAATATCTGTACATGAAAAATATCGTACTGTATTATTATAATAAGGAAAATGTTAATCCTTATTAATTGTTGTTATTATTTGGCAGCCATAGGCATGAGTTAATAAAAGAACTATCAATTATTAATAATTAATGCTATCTAGTATTACCATGTTAACACCTTTGCCTAAGGACTATTATATATGAATGACTATTTTAATAAATCTTATTTTATATAATTTTAATTATTTTTT
>DWON01005575.1:0-14782 GCA_018251015.1 Phocides pigmalion okeechobee
GGCGACCATCTTAGTCCTCAAGAGTAGGAACGCAACCGCGTCCATCCTTAAATAGAACTTCTGTTCTATTTGAGATTTAACGTGGTTGTCCATGGGCTGCAGTGACCATTTCTTACTCTTTCATAATTAATTTTTTTTTTATTATGAGTTATTTAGGTAGGCAATAACATATTTTGCAAATATTTTAAGCAAAATTATGCTTCAAAATTCTGCAGCCCTTAAAATACAATATGGACAAAATGCTCGTAATATCTCATAAGCCCGTAATCACTTAGTGGTTTTCTCTAACTCTAAAATGTTTTAAAAAAGAATGTATTAAATTTTACAATTATACGTTTTCCAATTATTTTTTAATCCAACGACAATAATTATAGTGTATATATTGTATTCATTGTCAGGTTAATAATAAAGTACTGAAACAATTTTATGTTCACGTGAAGGTTTGCCATCTAGGCACTAATTTTGTCATTTTCACATATACCTACATGTAAACCAATCTACGTATATGTATAAAGAGAAAAGTGATGTCTGCCAGATATCAACATACAGACGTAAGGGGCCATTAATTCATTGTGTAACATTGACTTTGGTAAATTTGTCCCCCAAACCCGCTTTCCTTGTCCCCTGTGAGGGTAAGTAAGATCTATCAAACCCTTCCCCCTTATTTCCTACGTAAGATACCATTTCGATTCCATAGTTTCGTTTGAAATGTTTGAAAAGGATCAGTTGCACTAAAACTCTCAATTTCACGTAAATCAACTATTTTTATTTTTCTACAGATAAATTATCTTTATTTATTATCTTATTGCTGTAAACGACACATTACCGATTACTTGACCGCACGACTTCTAATATGATATATCGACTTACGTACGAATACGTTTAAGCAAAGTAAGTGTAGAGATTATTCTATTTATTTCCAAACTGTCTATGTCCATATGTCTATGTCCATTATTGCATGATCAAAAACTGCTGCCAAACACCTTGATGTCTATAAAAATAAAAATTGGAGTGTTTGTATGTAAAATAACCACTTTTTACTAAATGCATTGTATGTATACACGGTCCCACGGTACACGGTACCAAAATATATTTTTTTACCATTTTTGTCCGTCTGGCTGTTTGTTCCGTCTAATCTTGAACGGCGATTTTGACGGAACTTTCACTAAAAGACAGCGGATGTAATAAGAATAACATAAGCTACTTTTATTTTAGAATTATATGAAAAAAACGTGGTCAAAGTTGCGGGAACAACTAGTATTATATTAGTTCTGCAAACACTTTGTAATGTATTACAAGTGCCTAAAGTACGATGTATCGAGGTTATAATGTCGTTCGTAAAGTACATGTGAATTGTACAAACATCTGATAACAATTGTATGTCCATGAAACTGTCGTCGAAACGGGATTTTCTTAAATAAAATATGAGCAATTTTGTTGTCCGCCTTCGGTTTGGTAGCGACGTCAACACAGCACTTGTATTCGCCCGTAATCCGTACAGATTTGTACGTACAACACTGGTATGTACACGCCGCAAGCGTGTTATACCAAATAATACACATGTGTTGTACGCCGCAAGGAAAGTGTAATTAAAATAATGTAAATATTAAAACTAATTATAATAAAAGCCTAACCTAAATAATCTAAAGGGAGTCAGTGTCCATCCGATTGGTGCCAAGATCGCTAAAATAGGGTTTTAAGTTTTTTTTATATTTGTAAGGGAACACACGAGCATACGCCCTTGGCAATAGTCGCTGCAGGATAGATATGCTAGAGGATAGGACTTCAGCAACAGCAAACAGTTAGTGTGCAAACAGAGTGGGAGCGGCGCGTGTGGCGGGAACGGATGTGGGAAAGTTCCCGTTTAAAACCAAACGTGTAGTCACTATAGATTACGTAACTTAGATTACGCGACGGAAAGAATAGGTAACATTCAATTCGATACATTTAATGATATACATAAATAACAGTATCTCCTTTGTATCTGTATACGATAATATAAAATGCGATACGCGACATTGAACTTGATTTGATAGTTGTACAAGGCTCGTGGATCGTCTATTTTTATCAACGTATATTCAAAAAAATATGTATTTCTGCGTATTTTTAAAAATAAGTTTCGATGCCTAAGCTTATGTATTTTGCCAAAACCCAAATGAGTTCCTAATAAAAATGTTACTAATAATGCATTCTATTATAGACTGAGTATCCTAAGTTCGGGTATTTTTAATAATGCCTAAACACAAAAGTTTCTATTAAAAATATACTAATAATGCATATTATAACTATCGTATCAAAAATTGAAGCAAACTATAACTTTACCGTTTCGTACCTCAACAGTTAAAATAAAGTCTTAAATTCCATCGTCCGTCTGTTAAGGCCCTTTTACCAGAAATGCGTTGAGGTATCAAGACAACTTTATATCAAAGTAGCTTATATCATCCACTCATTATTTAATTTCTCGCCCAATTAAAAAAAAACTTAATTTATTATACACTAAAACCTTCCTCAGGAACCACTCCACCTGTTGTTGAAAAGTGAGAAAATCCGTCCAGAACTTTTTGAGTTTATCATGAACAGACAAACAAACAGACACACACGACGGCGGACGTTTTTTATGTGAGAAGAGTAGGAAACGAGCATGCAAATCACCTGATGTTAAGTAGTCGCAGCCTATATATATCCACGTACAACCACGACCATGATCGAAATCCTATCTGAGCTTGAACGTGTCTATGTTCAAGCTCAGATAGGATTGATAGGTGATGTTAGCTAATCCTGAGTACTAAGATGGTCGCCTCGCTTCAAAGTGTAGTTGGTAACCGCACCCTTCTAACCGAAACATAAGTAATATTTTACAGCGGATTATGACGGCGGCGGTGGTACCTCCCCGGTCGAACTATAGTTCACCCACCTGTGAACTTTATACATAGATATTAAAGAGGTCTGCAATAACTTCCCCGTTGTTTGCTTTAACAGAGTTTAGAGACTTTGGATAATGGCAAACCCTACCTGGCGGCGTATCACGGTGACGTAAACGCTTTGATCAAGAATCTTCGATACTACGCCGGCTGGGCGGACAAGAACCACGGCAAGGTACTGCCCACGGACGGCAAATACTTCGCTTACACCCGTCACGAACCCGTCGGTGAGTGATTTCAGATATCATTGGTAGTGTAAGTACCGGGCATCCGATCTGTATGGATTTCGCACGAACAAAAGTTCTGTTTTTACGTTGGCGCTACAAGACGGGCAGCGGACATTACGGCTATATATTCGTAGATGATACATCTGTGTAAAATACAATATTTCAGTAAATTGTAGGCGTATCTTCAGTCCAATCCATCCAGTCCATCCAATTTAGTGTCTCCCCCCTCGCAATATTGATCCGGTCTAAAGTGTTAAAGGAAATATATCGCTTCTTTGCTTCAATAACGTGTTATCTTAAAAAACACAATTTTACAGTAGAGCATTTTTTACTTACAAAAAATTATTTTACTTAATTGTGTATTTTTTTACGTTTATTGTAGATTACGTACAAAAATTTAACACCTTAGCTATCTCAAATCAAACACGGAGATTTCAATTATCAAATAAAATAAAAACTTGAGTTTTCAAACTTGTCACGTTATTGAAGCAAAGAAGCGGTATAGAGATTTACGATATTACCAGTGTAAAGATATCTCTGTGATGTACAAAGAAAAAAATGATAAATCTATGATAACTTAAAAGGGCACGTACATGAAAAGTTAAAATTACATATCCTTAACCACAATTACATTTGCGACATCTGTTTAAACCCGCAAATAGCTTAATTCCCTCTTCTGTGTATTTAGTAATGTAAGTTACTGAACAATTAGTTCGAAAGCCCATGGGACTTCCCGTCAAACAACGAAATGAAGCCAAACAGAATACGTATTATGATAGAGAAAAGCCATTAGTGTTACAGTACAACGCTTTGTTTCTATGCATTAGTCGTTTCAAAGGTTATGTTTGTCATCTACCTTAATTAGACTCGTTTATGATTGCTTGAACTGCCTGGCCTTTATTATTGTTCATATTGTTATATGTATAATGAAGCCTATAAAACGAATTCTTTTCACGTACATATAAAGGAATTTTGGTTGTTAAAGTTCTGTAAAAGTGGAGTATATATCCTGGTATACAAGTAAAATTGTCTTGTGGGAGCTTTAATTAACACTATAATTATTTATTAAAAAACAAGGCGAATCTAAGTGTCATTTCAATTATAGATGCAAATTGCATGAATGTACATAATAAAAACGTAAACAATTTGAAATGGCGTAATGATATGGTTAAGTACAGTTTTATCATGTATAATGAGTATGTTATTGCAATGCTCGTGTAGAAGCCGATTTTCCGAATTACTCAAACAGTTTTTTAATTCTTTTTTTAGCCCTCTATGGTCTAAAAACTGGTTGAGATGTGCAACATATAAAATAAATCAATATGCAAACAAGTATTTCACATTCACAATTCGTATTTTATAGTCAATAGAGTATCGCTTCTGAATACATAACAAAAATTGTAATAGTTTTAGTATAAGTGACAGAAGAAAATAACATGAAATATACAAAAAATCAAAACTATACGCATAAGCTAAAGCTTTAGTTAGTAAGATATTTATTTGAAGACTAGAAGTTGTTAAATTTCCAATTTTTTTGACAAACAATCATGACTGCCAATTTTTTTTAATAAAAAATATCCTATGACCTTTTTAATACCTCTAAGAATATGTGTACAAAGTTTTATGATAATCGCTTGAGTAGTTTTGGCGTGAAAACGTAACAAACTTACATGCACTTTTATAACATTAGTAGAGATTGTTATTTATAATATTTTTTTGAAAATACGACTGACGTTTTACAATAATTCTTTTTTAAATGTAGTTACGGTGCGGAATGCTTTAACTTAATACTATGAGATTTGCACTTTACCTAGTAATATTTTTACTACTTTGTGACTCGCAAGTTTGAAAAACTGGAATGTTGTTGCAGAAACTACTCTACAATTACTTTGAACTTTTCATTTTACGTTATGACTTATGTACGTTGTCTGAATCTCGTATAAAATAATTTGTATAAATAATTAATTTTACGTACATTATTATATTACGAGAGAATTTGATATACATATTTTAATATTTCGTAGTTCATTATGTTAATCTTCGTTATATTTTAAACTAGCAATGCCTTTTATATTATTATGAAATGTATTCGGTTTCGGTTTTAAGAATTTATTCTCAAATAAGACAAAATACGTCACTTCTATGACAAGAAAAATTTAATTAAGTTAATTTAAGCTATGATTGATTCATACAGGTAGACATATGTATAATATTATCAGCCACCCATTCAACCCTTTCATATTTAAATTATTGAATTATGTTTTATAACGTACTCAGCTAATTTGGTCTTGAAAACGTTGAATGGGTGTACATTTTTAATGTTGACCGGTATTTTATTATATAGATGTATTCACATAGTAATAACCCGTATGTGTGAAGTTCGACTTTTAATTTTGTAGATTGAGATTGAAATTTCAGGCGCGTATCGTGTAGTAAATGAACTGTATATTAAAGATTATTCATTTTTTTCTATAAATCTACGAGTAGAGGAAGATTAGAAAACTGAATGTTTGAGAGTAATCTATGATTGTTTTCAAGGTATGTTACATTTAAGTCTGTATCATTTCTTACTCTCATTTTTAAGCAAACCAGATTGTCGCTCGATGGTAAACGGTATGCAGCTTTTGTAATTAAACGTTCAACTTCAAACAAGATTTAAGTTTTGACTCGCGTGTATGAATGCGTTGCTACTCCTGAGGACTGAGATGGCCTCGCTTGTAAGGGTAGGCGCCACACCTCTCGAACCCAAACACAAGAACTAGCGGTTTTAAATGTACGCTTAAAGGTGTTAGAACTTTTGTTCGCTAGTGGTTGTGTGATTACCATACCTTTATACAATGAATTATCTCGAATAGCTAAGTATCTCTGCTGTGTTTTGGATTGAAGAGTGTAATAAGTCAAATTTACTTTAGCGTTCTTAGCCGTTATCGATTTTAGGTAGAGCTTCTATTTTCTATGGAGTTGGTTATAGATGTTTATGGGCGATGGGCACAAGGTGGGTAGCATCCTCATTTGCTACTTACATTACATAAAAGGGGTATAATAACCGTCTCAACTTCTGTAAAACACTTATCTAATAACTATGTGTCACTGTTGTGTTTTGGATTGAACAGTGTAGTAAGTCGAATTTACTTTAGAGCTTCTATTCTCTATGGAGTTGGTTACAGATGTTTATGGGCACAAATTGGATAGCATCCTCGTTTGCTACTTACGTTACATAAAAGGCACACATGAAACGTTTCAACTTAAATATTAAATTCTAAAAATCACTTATGTAAGCCAACGTTTACGATGGAAACGCTTTAGATTCGGTAGAATACATTCGAATATCTGAATTTTTATCGCTCCCCTTATTGATATAGAGATAGGAGGATGAAAAAGGGATTTGCACTGATTCAAATATACTTGAACCTTCAGATAGCTTAGCTATTATGTATAGTTATGCAAACTCGGTCCCTCGACGATCCCTTTCAGTATCTCCTCCGAATATTTTCTCTAATGGCGCCCTACTCTTATTTTCACGACCGATAATATTTCGTAATCGCCTTAAACTCAAAATTTTCGTTAAATATTTATAAGAAGTGGATTTTTCTTTTCTATTATAATGAATTCTTATATGCAATTCCATTTTGCATGTAATATTACGTAAGGTAGAGTTTTCTGTATTCAATGGGAATAATTTGTTCTGTTTTGGTGGTGCAAAACAATTTCGTTCTCATATTAATATATCCTTTGAAGCAGAAATGGCTTCTACTTTGCTATGCAGTTGTTTGTAATATTACTTTGTAATTGTTTAATATGATTGCCATATTCGATGAAAGTACCCAAGTTATATTGAATTTACCTTATGTCAATATCTGGACAACCAGACGAAGGTGTTAATATGAAATAATAAAAATAAACTAATTGAAACCAATATAAAGTGTCCACAGATTATAATTAAACCTATTTTCAAATTATAAGTCATATATTACATACACACCATCTCATATTATCACAAGTTTAATCTATAATAAGCTACATCTATATCGACATAATCTACAAATAAGTTTCATCAACATTCTATAAGCACTAGGTTTTGAAAATTGTGATCGCGCGTCAATTGTTTGGACCCGTGTAAATGAACTTAATATTAATGATTTTATATTTTTTTCCTTTTAAAGCCCCATAGTATGCTTCTTTGTATCGTGGATTCCATAGTCAAAAATAAATACAAGCACATGAACACCGAGACCCAGGACAGAGATCAGAATTTGTCATGCAGCCTGCTTGGACCGTTTAGTGAAAGCTATGTCACACGGGTTGCCAACCACAGTTTCGTGACACAATCAATGTCACGAATTTAATACTAGCAGTTATTTTGATATAACATTGAGATACTTAAATTTATTCGTATGAATAAGAGTTGAGTAGTTCAAATGTCGGAAAAAGATTAAATTTGAATGGCAATACAACACATATCTACAGAGTCGACGAAATCCTTGAATCATATGTATTATAGACACGTTAGGTTCAAATGTTATTTTATTTCTGAGATGATCGGGGAAGTAGTATTCTTTTGTGAGGCACGTAACTTACCTTATTTTATGATGTATTTTCGTCGTACGTTTACGTTTATACTAATTCTATTTTTGTCTTTATATGATTATATTGTTAGCAGAAACTGAAAAATATTCTTATCAGAAAAGCAGTTTTGCTTGTTTACGGGTAATGATGTAATTATCGGAAGTAATAGTAACACTTTTGTAACTTATCTTCTAGCTTTAAATAAATATGTGCCGTGACAATGAATAAAGACTTTTACGAAGAGGGATTGGGATAATTCAGTGTATGAAAAAAGGGGTTAGTAGTAGTAGGCCATTGGTATAAAGAAACAACAACCTAGTGGTAAGAAGTATGACACTTCATTGTTCTGATTATTCAGTTGTCGACTAGTGGTAAGTAAATGTAATAAATGGCCAGTGATATGAAAGCGGAGTAATTGTCACTAATATGTACAATTGTACTGTATGAATTAACGGGACAATCCATTGGCAACAATAAGTAAATATAGCGTAACGGAAGGAATAGGCAGTGGTTGCTGTAACTGAAGGATACTTACACCTAACTTCAGTCAGAATCCTAATGTCATATGTAGATGAATCGCCTGGCTTTTAAGTTTAACTAGACACACCTCTCCTATCAAAAAATAAGAATTACTATAAAGCAGATTGTAAGGCCGGCGGACTTTGTTCATGATGATAGTTATAAAGACGCCGAAATATTTCTAAATTTTCTTTCCCAAACCTGTATGTATTAGAATGGATAATAATTTGTTTTAACTCAGAAAGGAACAGCGCAAGGGGCGATAGGGGTTTTCTAGTTTAAAAAAACGTACTTTCTTCTTCTTTCTTTGTCTTTTTAACATTCACAAAACCACACCAAGTCAGCGATGTTTACAGTCCCAAACCTGCTTCTAAGGCTCGTCTTCCTAAGTAGAGCACGAATAGAGTGATGATTATATTGATGATGATGATAGTGATGTGATGATGGTAGTGTGCTGATGTGTCGTAAATCTTGTAGGTTTAATTACACTAAAATATCACAAGAACACTGTTCAAGCTACTTAAATATTAGTAAGCACGTGCACAAGTTGTAAATTTACTATTTCAAGGGCGCTACTATCAAACTTTGATACGGAGTTTGCAGACACTTTGTATTACGTGGTGAGTGCCTATTGTGAGTTGGTAGTCTAAATAGATACGGTTGTTGTTACTTGTTATCCGTGGTTTAAAATAGGAGCTGGTGCATTTTTGATACTTTTATACAAAATACATATAACCTCTATTAGAATTTTGTATGGTCTTCAATTTTAATGTAAGAACTATATTTTTAGGTTCAAATAAGTCTGTATGTGATCCTTTTACCGATATATTTTTAATAGCTACTATAAAAAGCCGACAGATAGATCTAAATAGTGTACTTATCCTGATAGCGCAAAAATTGTTTGGCATTAATTTCCTGTTTTTATTTTTTATTATAATATAATCGTATACAGTATGTATGACTGTGCAAGTGACGGGAATTTAATGATTTAAGAACACTATTCCATATATAACTACGGTTCAAACGTATATTATACAACTAGCAATGGTACGCGGTTCAAATCCGAAGTGAAAGATAATAAAGAAATAGAATAAAGCACTGAAAAATAGAGCATTCAAAAATCTAGTTAAGCTCATAAAAACGTGAATATGTGGTACGCGTCTATTCAACACGTACATATTCTCGAGGGTCCAATTAATTAATTTCATTGTTGCAAAGTTGTATTCGGAGACAGTCGTAACTCTGTGTAATGAAGGTGGGTACCTCAGTATTCACTAACAACTCCAACTGAGCATGTTTTTCGTACTCTGTATATTTTGAAACTCGAATACTTTGAACATGCTTGTTATTTTCAAATGTTTTTCGTATCCGCTTTATTACACACACAAAGGAGTTCAACAAAATATAGATACATACATCACTCTCTTTTATTGTCTTCTAACTTCCAGAAAGAGCGCCTTTATAATGGAATGCAACATAAAATGTAAGCTCTATTTCAAATTTACTTGAAAGTGTTTATTGCTTATTGCAATAACGGGCGTTTGTAAACTCATGTTATGTTATAGATAAAGTAATTACGTAAATTACTACACTTCTCGTAAATTCCTACATTACAGTAAGACATACATAGTTCATAGTTATATTATTGATGAAACTTTTTGAATAACTGTGTGTGTGTGTGTGAGTGTTTGAGATATTTGATATTTTCGTTTTTGTGCCGATTACGGAACCCTATAATATGCGTGGTTCAACATACACAGGCAACTTTTAAATGAATGCGATGAAAGCGTTGTATGAATATTTAGAGAGTAGAATTTTAGTAGGGTGGAGTAGAGATGTGGTTTAGTCCAAAGTGGAAGATGGACTGGCTAGTTCTTTGGTAGTATAAACACACGCAAAATAGATTAATTTTCTAGCTTAGCGCTTAGGCTTAGAAGTTAAATAAAAAAAATGTGATCGACACGGAACGTTCGGTGTATATGAAACATTGATATTTATGTTTATTGTAAAATACAATATTTAACAAAAATAATAAGAAATAAAATAAATTAATAAATATTGATAAATAAAATAAGTATATTTTTTCTATTATAATAATATATAGAGAATATGAATAAAAGACAAATAAAGAGGAGTAAGAGATGGCGAAGATGGGCATGACAGCATAACAGAGTGACATTGTTTGCCCTCACACCATACGAATTTTACTTTAAAGTATGCCAATATAAGAGCTAAAGAAATTACAGAAAAGGGAATATTAAAGAAAGAGAAAAATGAACCAGATTAATATGACCGACGTGTTAAGAAGACCAGCTCTTTGCGTATGAATTTAAGTTTCGTATTAGTTAGGAAATGATCAACGATCAAGATTGATTGATGATTGATTGATGATGATTGATGGAAAGATGAAAAAGACTAATTACAGCCTTAAATCTGGAAAGGAAATTTCTGTTTGCAGGTAATTAGGCGGCGCTCCTTAGATATCTCGGAGGATAAGGATCCATTCTCACAATATTTAAAGTGAAATTTTCTCTAGAGACGATTTTCTATAGAAATGGTTTTATGAAACGGAAAATCGTCTCGCGTTAGTGATATGAAAATGTGAAAGTTGCGACGTGACGACATTATGTTTATCATTTTAATTTTTAAAACTTAAATTTATTTAAGAGTCAATGAGAAATAACATTCGTCATAATTTTAAGTTAAAACTTAATATTGTAATGAAGGTTATCTATAAGTACATATTCCTTAGATTTAAAGAAGCAAAGATGCAGATTAAGTCGACAAGGTATATTATAAGTTTTTGGCATTTTTTTTAATTGTATGTAAACCGGGGATGTACATTTCTTTTTATTAGCACATTCAAAAGATTTAGAAATATTGCGATATTTGACGACATTTGATTTTATTGGGACGACTAATTTTTAAGCCTAATTACATATATCTTCAAAAGAAAAAGTAGCATCAGAAACTCCGCAATGATTAAAGGATTTTTTGTTTTTAATTTAAATCTGTTCATTTGAATCTGGATCCTTCTATTTGACTAAGCGTGCGTTCCATTTAATTTGTATTTACGAAGATCTAATGGAATGCCGCAAATACGTACGGCAGCAGGAGATTAGCTTTCCGTCCGTTATTAACATTACTTCAATGGAACGGAATTCGAGAAGTACTGTAGTTGCAAAATAGACTTGAAAAAAAAAATAGGTAAAAAAAACTAAAAACACGCTTTTATAAAAAAATAAAGCTTTTTTAATTAGCATTTTTTTCTTATTTATGTTTTTTTAGTTGGAGTTTTTATAAAAGCGTGTTTTTTTTTATTTTATTAACTATTTTTTTCTTTTTTTTCATATTATTGCATTATCATCGGTCCTTGATACGTGTGAAAAGTTTCAACTTAATCAGATAAGAGACAAGAGACAAGAAAATTAAGCTGAAGAATTCGTACACACATACATACATACATACAACCCAAGCTAATAAAAGCGTGTTAATAATTAAGGTGTTTCTTAAAACACGGCAAGAAAACTCGCAAAATATCGATTTTATTTCGATACTCGTGGCTACCATCCATCTCTTGGACGCCTCTGATATTGCTTACGTTAATCAAACTGTACAATAAACACAAACGGTGCTTGACGTCCTTTGAATATATAACGGGTTACTTATAGTATTTTATTGTTGATATTGTTTCAATTGGAACAAAAAAATCAATTAATTAATTAATTGTATTTGAATTACGTAGTTGTTTAATAACGGACTGCTAATTGATTTTAGATGTATTGCTTTATGTAGTTATACTGAAATTTAATTACGGGCAATAAATTAAACATTTCATGCTTATGTACTAATTACCTCGCTGTTTCCTGCTTCGTGGGCGCTTTGAATACATATCTGGAGGAGACAAAATTCATATCGTTTAATTGGGGAGGTATCTACACTAAAATCATTATGCACGGTTATGATACGTTGTTGGTACGTTCAAGTGTACATACTAGTCATGTCATGTTACTTTCCTTGCCCCATACGTTCCTAATGCGCTAATCCAATTTTTTATATTAGAAATAACAAACGAGCATGCAGAGCACTTGACGTTAAGTGGTTACTGCGGCCAGAATTTAACAGAACTAATGTCTTATCTGACGTCGCACGTAGACAAGTTGCTACTCTTAACCGACGTCTAAGACGGTCGTCTCGTTTGGAAGTATAGCCAGTACACATCACACCACAATATTCTAACCGAAATATAAGGATTGCTTCACGGCGGATTATGAGGGTGGCCGTGGTACCTCCCCAACCGAACTATGGTTTTACCACCTTTTATCATTATACAGTATAGTGGGCAGACTCCTTTATACTACAAAAAATGTTCGCAAGATTAAATTAAAATTTTATACTTCTAAGTGTGGTTATGATGGTAAATATAATTAAACCGCGGGAACTTATGTAAACTTTGTGTTTGAATCAAGCAGAATTAGTCAACATTAAATAAATAAAGCTAAATTCTAAAGCAAATATTGTGGTAGATATGTTCATTAAATGTAAAGAGTTTATATTATTTGCTTAGATATTAGATAAGATGCATGTCTGAAGTCCTACCGAATCTTATTGTTGGATGGCAGTATTTGTTTGAACGATATGGTTTATATTAAATGGCTTATAAACGAAATCTATAACTTTACTATATGTAAATCATGAAAAAAAAAGATAAAATTTAATATTCCAAATTGTATCGGTCTGCATTCTCTACATCTTTCCTTCTAGACAGTCCTCATTTGAGAGTGAGTGTAAATAACTGACAACCCAATGAAGGCAGACCGCTCCCCTGAATCCATTTGTAAATCTAGTTCATCTGCAGACCCACTTAAATACCCACTCAAATATATATAAAAGCATGAAGCAAAAAATATCCTAGTACGTTACTATTACTTACCAGGTCTAACCAGAGATCTAAACGAAAAAAACAATCATTCTAGCTTCATCATCATCATCATCAATCATTTTCAGCTTACGAGAAGTGACAAACACACGTACAAAAGACTGATATATGTATATAAAAGATATATTGGCATATAGGATACCATATGGACTCGAACAACATGGAAACGTATCGATATACGAAATAAACTTGACATAAAAAACATCCGAGTATCTATATTTAAGTTATGGAAAATCTTAAAATAGATATAACGTGCTGTTTCTTTTTAAAGAAAAATTAATTAGTGAAGTTCGCAAGAACGTAATCAAGTTGCGAATTAAAAATCTCTTAGATAAAAGTTATAATCTTTCCACTTTATAAAGGAAAACCGAAACGGTAAGGCGTAAAGCTAAACTCATACTAACTGTACAAAGTGATTTACTTCAAAGTTAAATTTAATTGAAGACTCATGAGACTTGTGAATAAATGACGATATTTCTTTGCCACATTGGTTATCAAGCTGATGCGTCAGGCGAAGGGTTCCCGGTTCGACTTCTGGCATAGAAAAATGTATATACCTAATTAATTAATATTGAGTACATGTCTTTGTGTACGTACAAGACACAAAATCTTCACATGAAATCTTAGTGTGCAGCCATGAGTGTAGAAAGTATTATTATTTTAAAGGTGGGAGAACTATAGTTCGACCGGGAAGGTACCATCGCCGCCCTTATAATCCTCCGTAAAGCATTACTTGTGTTTCGGTTGGAGAGTCAGCTAGTTTGCTACTCTTCTGTTACCTTGCTGGATTTTAGCGTAATCTTTATTTATCCTTACTATTCTATAAAAGTTAAACGTTGTATGTACTTTGTGTTCCTTTATCGCAAAAGTTATTGATTTAATCTATCTCAACGGGTGTACAAGTGATTGTAATTCTGATCTGTTTGTAGGCTATGCATTATGACGTTATATTATACTAGAACTAAGCAATGACCTAAAATAATTATAGTTTGCACCTATAACTGAAGTAACAATAACTAAAATTAATATTGTATCATCTGTCCTTATTAAATTTATTAGTGATTACTTTGTTAGTGTAATAAATAAATAAATAGTTACCAGTTTTTCAAGCAATTTTTAAACATTTTTTCAAAACGTTAAGCTATACTACGTGTTGCGATACATTTTATACGAGGAATTTACGCTTATATTTTGCGGTAAAAACGAAGATTAACGATAGTTACGAAGCGAAATAGATAAACTAATGACACAAAACAGAAAAGCAGATCCCGAGGTCATGTGTGTGGTCATCGAATATTTTGGTTGCAAAAATCCACCAATATATTTATGTATATACAATACAGAAAATATTTGACAGTCCTATATTCATTCTCACATAATGCCGTGAGTTACGTACATGCATATAACTTTACGTATATGTACTAATTTGGAGTCCAATTTAAATATAGGCCCACTGAGAATCCTCAAATCACGTCCCTTATCTTTTCACTCTGCAGCGTTAAACGGATCTTAATGAGTCAAAAACTCGTAAGTCTTAACACACACGTAGATATAACTTTGAACAAATATTTAAAGCATTATACTCCTAATGTTGTTGTTCTCAAAAAAAT
>DWON01005576.1:0-14782 GCA_018251015.1 Phocides pigmalion okeechobee
CCATGGGCTGCAGTGACCACTTAACATCAGGTGGCCTGCATGCCCGTTTCTTACTCTTTCATAATAAAAAAAATCAAGATAGAAAAGAGAGTAAAAATATATTCTATCATACTACAACCAACATGTTTTTCCCCCCAAAACGGTGCATCATCTGGGTATGTTCACTCTGCGACGGTAAATCATGAAGTAGCTGAAAAAAGTCACATAATTTTTTGGAAGGTATAGTACGATAAGGTAAGTAGATAGAGAAAGTAGGTAAGTAAGGTATTGTGATATCGACATCGGCGCGAACAAGGTGGCGGGTAAAAGTTAGTAATCGCGTATAAGTAATTTGCTCCTTTATTTTAAAAACCTCGATGAAAACGTAGACAATAAACGCCAGCCAACCTGAATTCATGAGGCCATAAAACCGGTAAGCCGATACGGAGTATTAAATGAACTTTTTTGTCCATATCCTATAAACGTGGCTTATAATTTCTAAAGAAGTCGGGGCTCTATAAAATATTAATGAATTTCCCCATCCAATATCAGAACATGAGTTTTCACTTTACCTCGTAATATTTGTGCTATTTTTATGAAGCAGTAAACTAGAATGCAGTCCAAACCACCAGATGGTAAGTGGTCACTGTCGAGTATATTCCCTAGTAAAAGGGCTCCATATATAAGAAGAGTCCAATCTACAGCACATTACAGATGTTTTATTATTCTTCAAGATTCAGATGGTGATCTTTTATAAGTGAGCTGACAGCCAAGCTTGTAGTAAGCTGTCGAAGCGCAGGAATTACCAGCAGGTACCAGTGTGATCCTCATAATCCGCCGTAAAACTATTGTTACGTTTCTGTAAGAGAGGAGCGGTTGTTAGATATACAGCGTATATTAGTCCTTAGGATTAGCAACGTATCTACGGTACTACTTCAAATTCTTCAGTCCTGTTTGAGGTTGCATGGACATCCCATTTACCGCAAGGACTACTTAACATCAAGCAGTCCGTAAAAAATAAAAATAAAGGAAGAATATTTTTAAATGAAAAAGCGAAAGAAATTCAATTTTTTCATATTTTTTATATTTTTTATTCTTCCTTAGGGCTGCAATTTTCTTTCACATTTTTGATATTTGTATCTAATTATATATTCATAAATATATCACTCCATACTAAGTTGAAACTTAACTTCAATACAAATTTTTATCACATATTATTTCACCTTTTGGCATGATAGTTTTTCTTTAAATTAAATGCGGTTTCTTTAAATTGATTAAATAAAATAAGGGAAAGTTTCCCCTCTAAACAAAAATATTTTCCCATATCAGTTAATAAATTAAAGTAAACGGCAACAAACATAAAAAAAAAAAACAAAAAATAATGGATCCGAATTGGGAAACTCTCTTTTTAAATCGTTACAAATCAACCGCAACACACTCTTTACTCAGCATTGGTATATAAACGAAATAATTGGTTGTATATTCATCCGATCGATGTTCAAACTCATTAGTTGGTAATTCAGTTTAAAACTTCCGCTGAATCCAAAAGGCAATCATTGCCGCCATAATTATCGGAAAAACTTTAAAATCGTCAGTTATTGCACTTTGCCGCGTGCTCTATGGGTGCATTGGGGTAACATGGAATAAAAACGTATCGTTTTATTTTATTTCGATTACATTGGATGACCGACGCGACGGCATAACGATCTCACACATAGGGTACCGGGTTTAACTCCTGGTCTCCTGATTATGAACTTTATTTTCTGTTTTGGATCTGGGTCTTTGTGCACTCATATTTGTGCATCCATTCTAGTATGGAGCTGCAAGTATTGAAAGTATTATTTATTGTATTCACTTTCAGCTTTATAGTGTGTTTATTTTTCGTTTGTTCTATTTTTCAATGCATCTATGTACGATATTAATATACACAATAAAATCGATTAAAATATAAAAAAGGATGAGCAATTTCAGAGATTATTATTAATAGCAAAATAAAAAATAAAAATTTATAATACAAACAATAGCAACAGCCGTCCTTGAAAAAGATAATGTTAGGACCTGATTTCACTACTTCTTGAGATTGGTTGTTGAAATCCTTGGACTACAGCGACAATCACCAAGAAGCCTCCAAATGCTTTTGCTACTCTGGTACCATAAAAAATCGGTTCACGAATAAAGAATATAACATAAACTTGGTCTTAATACGTATAGTGGTATATATTTTCACTCTTAACTTTGTCCTATCTTCATAGTGCATGTTTTGAAATATATCCCCATACATATTGTGGTAGCGGATTGTTGCAAAGGAATTTTTAATAACACACTTAAATATGATAAAGAATTATCGCTAAACATGCATAAAAAAAACATTCCAAATAATTGACAACCTTTTTTCATATTCAAATAAGTTATTCATACCCAAGTCACTCTATCCAGAAGTTTTAGTATACGTGCGTTATTGCAGTTCATAAAATACTGTACCGTTTGCTACCCAGAAGACTATAAACGGTACGAAATAAATGATAGTTATAAAGATCGTGTTAGTCTATTTACGAATAAAACGGAAGTTTCGTAGCTAAAGGATTATAAAAATTAATTACTCGAATGCGAATTGGAAAGTAAAATAAATATTTACTGCGGACGTAGGAAGCCGTTTCACAAGTTTATTGTTCCCGTAAAAGCTAAAACGAAAATATAACAGGCTATTATTAAATAAAAATAAAAAAACTTCCGTAAAATGAAGCAAGTAAGCCGTCAGAATTCCGCATCAATTTATCATCAATAATATATTAATATTATTTTTAATGGTGTTTTAATAATAATATTTTTAAAGATGTGAGAATTATAGTTCGATCGGGGAGGTGCCACCGCCGCCCTCATAATCCACCGTAAAGCGTTACTTGTACAAGCGTACAACCACAAACACGACCGAAATGCTATCAGAGTTCGAACATAGATGCGTTGCTACTCCTAAGGGCTAAGATGGTCGCCTCGCTTCAAAGCGTAGCCGGCAACCGTACCTCTCCAACCGAAACACAAAAAATGCTTTACGGCGGATTATGAGGGCGGCGGTGGTACCTCCCCGGTTGAACTATAGTTCTGAAACGTTTAAACTATAGTTCTTCCATCTTTAAAATATATAAATCTCGGCCATTCCGTACTAAAAAATAGAAATAAGTGGGCTATTCGTATTTCTCTTTGACGCTCTAAGCAATGACCACAAAACCGAAACACAAAGCAAATAACTGTTTGTTATTTGCTGACCACACATGTTAGCGCCAGTTTGCGGGTTCAGTAAACATCTCATACTTGAAAACATGTTTACAGTTAGTTGTTATTTGAGAAGTTAAATACACGATACCGGTTAACTTTCCGGTTATCCGTTTCTATTTCTAGCAACCTAATCAACAAAACTTATGACCCCTTACCCATTACGACCCCAAAATGAAAATACTCAGGATTTTAAGTTTTCCAAAAAGTTTTATTCACGATTACGGCATATTATTAAGGAATAAGTAAAGTGATAGCAGGAATATAGAGAACCAGGAAGGAGCCATTGCTCTCTTAATTCGCCCTAAAGTAATTCTTTTCCGGTTATAGAGGTGCACTTATAAGTGTGGCGAGCATCTTGGTTCTCAGTTGTAGCAAGACGTTATCAATATAAGACTTCTGCTCTATAAATAGATTGGCATCACCACCAAAATAAATTTAATATTTTACATAAGTAAATAGAACCATGAACAAAGTAAGTATGAAGCTGTTTTTGCGTTTGCGTGCTGTTGTGCTGGGAGTTTGGTTGACAGTTATTTTACGTTGAAAAACGAGAATCCAAATCATCAGATGTTAAACGGACTCTACAGTCCATGGACATCCACGTCCAACATCGAACAACACTAACGTCCTACCTGAAGTCGTGCGCAGATACGTTGCTACTTCTGAGGACTGAGATGGTCGCCTCGTTTTTAAGTATAACCGACAACCGCGCCCCTCCAACCAAAACACAAGTAATTCTTTCCCACAGATTGCGAGGGCGGCGGTGGTATCACAAAGGTCAAACTATATTTCTACCACTTCAAAAAAAGTAACAAAAAGGTTACTATGATATTCCTAAGGTATAACGTATTCAAGACTCCTTTTCTAATTGAAATCGGTTGTAAACCATGGATAGTAGTCACCACTTAAAACTAACCTGCGTTTGTTTTCCCATTTTATAAAAAGAAATTGTTCAAAGATGAAAATGTATTTCTGTTTCTCAATATACCGAATTAAATCCGAGTGTCCAGGCGCCTCTAGCAATATGAAACGTGCCTTGAGATGTGGTACTACGGAATAAGCTTACGTCGCTTTGTTTAAATTTACTGTACACAAATGTAAACACGTTTTCAAACAACTGAATGTTTATTTCAACGGCAAACTTGAAAACTTTAACTGTAAGAGTCTTCGAAGACAGTTAATAAACGATCGAAAGTTTAAAGCATCCACAAGTTCGCTGTACGGATAGTTCAAAGTTCGATTTCGAATCAAGATATAATCTAAATGACGAAATTACATTTGTGAACTTGTGAGTCGCAAAATAAATTAAAGTATTAATGCAGAATTAGTAAAGGTTTATTCGCGCGCTTGGGAAAACATATGCGTTTATGAAGGAACGAAGATACGTACGCTGATGTTACATAATTATAATAAAAATAATATTGTATAGAATTACATCTATGATAGCAAAAAATGTTTTGTATCCCTCGCCTCTTGGATCAATATACGCCTAAAATTTGTTAATAAATAATGCATTAAAATACCTTATTGACCTACTTACTCTTATATAAGTGGATGCTCGCTTTTTAATATGTTAAACCTTGCGATAGGGCGGGTCCGTTGATGGAATATTCTTATTATATAGGAATCGATGTGTCATTAATTTTAAAGAATTATTTTAAAAAACCCTTGAAAGAATAAGGAAAATCTTTTTATGTTAAAATAATATTAAACGAGCATGCAGGTCATCCGACGATTAGTGGGCGCTGTAGCCAAGGCTTTAAAGTTAGTAGAACTATAGTTCAGCCGGGGAAGTACCACCGCCGACCTTATAATCCGCCATAAAGCATTACCTGTTTTTCGGTTGGAGAGGTGCGGTTGCCGGTTACACTTAGAAGCGAAGCGACCATCTAATTCCTCAGGAGTAGCAACGTATCTACGTTCGAACTCAGATAAGATTTCAGTCGTGTTTGTGGTTATACGTGGATATCTATGGGTTGCGACTACTTAACATCAGTTGGATTGCATGCTTGTTTGCTACTCTTCTCACATAAAAAAGCCCACGATCATCACTATTTAAACTTCTAACCGTCACTGCTTTTTTAATTTAATTAAAAAATAATCGATAATATTTTCCGGCATTCCGCCATCTCGAGTCACGTTTCGTATTGGATCAAGCACTTGGAGACTCCATTGTATTGTGGAACGATCACATTTCTCAACACAGGATAGGTGTCAACGTAACGTATTTATGTTGTATTTACTGTAATTTAGCTAACTTTTGATACGTATATTGTAATAAAAAATATTTTTCGGTTTTGTAGCTAAATGGTTAAAGAATTACAACTTATTTTATCATTTATGTATATATGTTTGTATGTATTTACGTTGCTGGCTACGCTAAAAAGACAGATTCCTCAAGAGATAGACCTCAAATATAGTAGTACTCAAGAGTAAGTAACGCACCTTAGTACAACCTCAAATAAAACTTCAAGCCTGTTTGAGGTTGTATTTGGATGTCTATAGTCTACAACGACCATTTAACATCAGGTGGTCTGCATATTCATCTACTCATCTTTTCACTTAAAAAAGTCAAATTCCTCTGTCCGTCACCTCAAATGTGTTTTAATCGTGTAAGTGATAAATGTTATGTCATACTTTTGAAATTCATAAATTACTCTCAATGTTATTAATCTTTCTAAGGTTATAAGAGTAAATAAATAGTTGGTTTTCACTAATGCCGTGGTATGAAGGCCTGCATGGCCTCAGCATTGCGATGAAGCTTTTAAGCTTAAGGCTTCGACTTTCAACGTAGATTAAAAAAAATAAGCGAAGCAAAGTTAAGCAAAAACTTTTTATTAGTAAGCTATTTTTCAATATGTTTTCTTGTGATAATGTCGATAAATATAATATCATAATATTGGTCACATAAGGAAAAAATATCCCGGATATACGAATCTTGGAACTTTTCCCAAATAGGAAAATTCATCAATCTTAGGTTTCGTCACCTTGCGGTTACAACTCACACCTCAGTGTAATTAATATGTTAATAATTTTGTTTATTTTTATTTATTTATTTAAAACGTTGCACCAACAAGGAAAACACTAACAATAAGTACAGATATAAAACATTAAAAGAGAAAAAACAAGTGTTACCTTTATTATAGGCGCAAAGAAGATTGCAATTAGGACAACAAATAATAATTAACTGTTGAATAAAATGAACGACTTTATAATAATATAAGTAAAGCAAACATGCACGCCAGCTAATGTTAAATCTCTTCAGCCCATGGTCCCAATATACAAGCTTAAACAAGACTGAAACCTTGAAGTCATATGCAGATACTTTGCTCTGCCTGAAGACTGATGGCGCATCATTTCCAAGTATAGCCTGCAGCCGTATCTCTTCAACCGAAATACGAACGAGCACGCCAGTTGATTGTAAAAAGTCACTTCAGCCTATGGACATCTACATACAACCTTAAACAAGGCTGAAACCCTGGCGTCATGTGCACATGCATTGCTATTCCTGAGAACTGATGGCGCATAACTACCGAGTATAGGTATAGCCTGCAACGACACCTGTCAAAAACACGAACGTTATTTTACGGTGTATTATGAGAGCAGTGATGGCAAGTAGCTTCACAACAGAATACGAGGGCGGTGGTATCTTCTGGTTCGAAATCTAGTACCATCTGTCAAGTTTATTAGGGAATGTTACTTTATATTTTGCATAAGGAATACAATTTGTTTATCACCTTACGCATCGGTGTAACACTTAACATTAACATGTTTATATACGTTTAGAGGAAAATGAACATGTCCTTAATAATGAAATGAAGGATACATCTCGATTAAGTCAACTTGTGTTTTCGTTATATTAACCTAAGAATATATAAAAAAAGAATATTTCAAACATTGTGTTTAGTTTATTATATTAATGATAAATCATATTAGTGTAAATAAAATTGTGGCCACTATCACGAGGGTCCAAGTTTGAAATCCTGGCAAACCTCCAGTGTTTGCAGAGTTGCTCGACGGTGGATTATGAGAGCGGGGGAGGTACTTCTTCGGTCGAAACATAGTTCTACCACCTTGCGTAAAATTCGGTTTATAGTTGTCTTTTTTCCATAAAATAAACATTATGTATTCTTTCCGAGATTTATTGTTTGGTGCCTGTATTCATTGACGTGTGGCGGTGTTCATTTTTTCAGTGACAAGGCATTTATCTATTTCCGAATTCGTTATCGAAATAAAAATAGTAATAAAATAAATGTCCTTATTCCTAGTTTCATCGACTTGAGAAGGAACTCGTGTTTTATATAATGAAGGTTGTTATAGATGTCCAAGAGGTGGAAGAATTTCAAGTTTTCTTGCACTATTTTTCTTACCATGTCGGAGCGAAACCGCATATTTAAGAACACGCGTTGCCAGAAATTTTGTTTTAATTAGTTTAATGATTGAAAATTGCTTGATTCTTAAATTAGTCGTATTTAGCCAATTCTAGCAGTGTTAAAAATGTTTTACCGATCATAAAAAGGTGTTATGTACCGCCACCCAATTTTGTTATAAAAGTCCGAGTGCCTGGAGGTAGTCTGCATTCTCGCTCAAGCCGTCGCCTAGTTCGGATCTCTCTACGACAACGTTACGTTGCCCGAGCAATATACGAAGATAATCAAATATTCTTGAAGTTTTCTTTGGAATTTCTGAACATGAGTTGTCAAGTCAACAATTGTAACGTTGATACTGTTACGTCATCTTCTCTCCGACATACACTTTTTAACGTATTTGTGATCTCTATTCATCGCGAGATTGCTAGTTAGCGTTCTTGTCATCTTGCCACATTGGCACGGACTCCCTTTACATTGTGTAGGTTAGGCGTTTATTATAATTCGTTTTAAGATTTTCATTTTTGTAATCAAAATGTAAATAAATAATTTTAAAAAAGCTAGTAGGTAAGAGTTACGTAGTAAGTAACCAAAAAATCACCCGAATTGATCTTTTTTTTTTTGAAGATGATTGAAAACTGAATTTATTTTCTTTATAACAAATCTTGTAGCTAACACCTGTTTTTTTTATATTGGGCTAACGTAAAGGCAGACGGATTTAATGGAAAGCAGTAACGGTAGCCTATGGACGCTTGCAATACCAGAGGAGTGCCACCATCGCGGGCTTAATATTTATTGTTTTTTTTCATATAAATCTGTTAACAAATAAAGAAGTTATGTGAATTTATGTCAATGATCACCGGACGAACACCAGACATACATAAAACTGTGGAGGACTGCTACGAATTCATTTAATGTGGATGGACCTTACCAACGCCGTCAGTTTTGTAGAAAAGACAGGAGCGATTTCATTTCGTACCAAGGCGTCCTAAGTAAAATGTGTCGATAATTCTCATAAATATTTACTGTATATTCAAAGATTTCGCGTTCGAATTCCGCCATGGTCGCCACAATCTTTCATGCAAATTTACGCGAGAATAATCAAATCGTGGAAAGAAATCGTATTTATACCCCAAAAAAAAATTGTTACTTTTTTGTGCCTCGGCTGGAAATACAATACAAACGTTTTCCACATGTACTCTACGCTTTTTACTGAACAGTAACTTGTGTACATGTACTGATAATTTTTATGTGAGAAGAATAGCAAACAAGTATGCAAACCACCTGATGTTAAGTAGTTGCAGCCTGTAGACGTCCATTTACAACCACAAACATGACTAAAACATATTCGAGGTCGAACGTAGATACTTTGCTACTACTAAGAACTAAGATGGTCGCCTTGCTTCAAAGAGTAGCCGACAACCGCATCACTCCTACCGAAACGCAAGTAATGCTGTACGGCGGATTATGAGAACGCCGGTGGTACCTTCCCTGTCACTAAAATTCTACCATCTGTAAAAAGTTTCGACGGGGCAATATGAAGGAACAACTCGATCGACGAAATCAAGAGACCAACACAGCAATGAAAATAATAATTTTTCAAGATCTATGGCAACTACTTCAAGAACATCACGCATTGATCAGGCTGTTCTAAACTGCTTCGAAGCGTAGTCAAATGATTGAAAAAAATGAACTCGATAATTTAGCATTAATTTTAGAATCCTAAATTTGCTCATTCATTTTCTCTAAGGCGGAACGAAGTTCAAGGTCAGCTAGTTTATAAATAAAGATACAATGAACAAATCGAAAAAAAATGAAACTCTTTTCCTATTTCTTATTTCAATATTCGTATCCGGTATCGACGGCACCATCTCTCCAATTCCAGTGACGTTTTCATACCCTTGCTTCAACTGGTTTGCAAATAGAGCGGGTGCACAACTGAGATTTCCAATATACTGTCCGCAATATGTCTGAGAGGCTGCGAGTGCCGGTCCTAAGTCAAACTTTATGAGTTATCCGCTAATACATCTCCGCGGAAGCCTTTCCGAGCGCCACTTTCATATTGATTTACTATCTTAGACGTTACATTTTTGTGTAACTCTAAACCAAATATGTAATATTTACTACTCTACGCTCGTGGCTTTGCTTACACCGAAGTCGATATTAGAAAATTTCATACAGCCTTTCAACCTTTATTTTGCCTTTAGAGAGGAATTTTCAAAATTTGTTTTTTAGCTCATAAAGAACCGACTACACTGAAGCCAGGCGACCATCTTAGTCTTCAGGAGTAGCAACGTATCTTCGTTCGAGCTCAGATAGGATTTCAGTCGTGTTTGAGGTCGTACGTGGATGTCTATGGGCTGCGACTACTTAACATCAGGTGGATTGTATGCTCGTTTGCTACTCGTCTCACATAAAAACCCTATATGGAAAATTTCAGGATTCTAGGTTCAGCGGTTTCGGTTATACGTTGATCAGTATCTGTCATCCAGCTTACTCTTTTAATTATTCAGAGGACACATTGTACCATCTTTTGATTAGTAAACTGATGTTTAAGTTTACAATTATTTGTAAAGTACAAGTCTCTGTCAGCCTTTTTATTTACTGTTGGTTGGAACTCAAATAAAAATATATTTTTGATAACTCGCTTTATCTTCGAGTAATAAAGTAGAAGAGCATGAGGCAGTGGGTACAGGACCTCGATAAAACTTTATACGTGGGGTCTAAAATTGTTTACGTTTCAGTGTATTGTTATCGCTGGCCGAGTTTATGTTACACCTTTATTTGGGTGCTTTCTTCATATTTTAGTGCGGCGCGAACGAGTGCGTGAAGGGGGCGAGATAGCGCCGCGCACTTCACGGATATCGTAAAGCCCCTTAATGTTCCATGATTCGTATTCCGGCATACCGATACTAAGTATCGCCCTGTAGAGTAACATTTACTTTATATATTGAATACGTATCAAATAAACCTTAGTTAAGAATGTTTACTGCCGATAAAACCGGTGTTAACCTAATGGTAAAAACTCGGACTCTTAAACTAGAGGTCTGAGATTCGATTCTTTAATAATGTAACCTTTGAAATTTTGAAGTTATGTGCTTATATTAGTTCTTAATCTACTTCAAAGTTACAGTAAGTGACAGTTATCTAAATAATTGTTACTTGCTGTACCTATGAAGGAAAACATAATTAGGGAAGATTCTTCATTGAATTCTTAAAAGCGTGAGACGTCATAATCAGTTGTGAACTATGACGTAATCACTTTATTTTTGAGAGGAGATAGTATCCAGCAATGAGAGAGTAATAGATTGATAATGACTTACAAATCTGTTGTAAAATAGAATTGGCGTAACACTAATAATAAAATATTTATTTTACATACTTACTTCAATACACTATATAAAAATTACAGTAAGTAGAATTAAAATATGTACTTAAAACAAGTAATAGATACCATACACGAACTGTTGACATAATTATTTTAAACTCAAAACTCTCATTAAAAGTTTTCCTTCGCGATTCTAACATGATTTAACCAAAAGTTTTGTATTTCTGGCCAATTTTCTTTTTTTGACCGACGGCCGTGGGCGTAGTAGTGTCGATGGTCATATTTACCTAGATTCAAAATAAAATGTATTATTATTGTTTAATTTTTTACGCAACAATCTATATACTTATATAAAATAAAATTGATTATAATTACTAGCTGCATTTACGTGTGGGATAGCAATCGCAATTCTCTGCGCGAGACGTGAACCAGCCCTCTTGTAGTGGCGTCGATCAAACGTGGTACTAATTGTTTGAACATTTTTTTGGGACGCAGACCCCACGAACCAAAACCAAGCGGAACAAATACGTGATCACTGCTTAGTGGGACATATTTAGGCCGCTTGGCTTCTTCTTAAAATAAAATAGTAGAGTCAGGTGACTAACAGACTCATACATAGATCATTGCACAGTCAAAATCGCTGAATTTAGAGTCCTGGAAGTCATGTATAAAGGATAAAATAAGCACTAAGAAAGGAATTTTCAGATATTTAATGATATAAAATAGAAGACCAAAATTTTTATGACTTTTTATTCCTTTTCCGGATTTGCTTCAATTATTCAAATAATATCGTATATGCATAGTAAAAGTTGAACTTCATGATTTATTGGAAAGTATTGTAATATCGTTTTGTATTGCTTCTTGTTGAAAAGCCGTGGGAAATGATGTTTTGAAATTCGTTTATAAGTGTTCTTTTTATTTTTTGTTTTTCTTTCACGTTAATTAGTGTTTTTTAGAAAAAATATATACTCGTATTTTTATACCCCTCTGACAATTTTATGATTTTACTAAATCTACTATTACTAGTCTTGAAAAACCATATTTTATAAATATAGCGTAGAAGCTTAGAATTGTAACGTAGTTTTTGGCATAAATACAAACTCAACGACTCGTTAAAAGTTTTCCTTTGACGATCTAAAGCAAATAACTCGAAACTTGTACGTATCAAACATGATTTTTTTCACTAAATATCGGATACCATCATTTTATTCTCACAGAATTTATAGCAGACATCTTTAAAGTTTACGCGTTGGGGTTCGTCACATTTTTTCAACTATCAACTCAATAATGTCCAATGCTAGGCATTGATCTTCTTTGACAATGAGAAAGGTTAAGCTTTAATCCACCACGTTGTAGTGCAGATTGGACTCTTTTGAGATATTCATACAATCAAAGGAAACTCAAGTAGGCAGGTGTCTTGTTGTCTTGATAATACTAATATTTTCCGATAATACAAGTGATAACTAATTTCCAATACTAACATAACTTACACATGAGAGATGGATTAAGGATATAAGGATTCAATTCTCGAAACCCACTAGTACCTTATTTTGCCACAAACTTGCAAAGGATTCACTAAAAAACTTCTCAGTGGCTTTCTTCTATGCTGTTGAGGACACCAGGTTCGTTATATGAACACAAATTTTGTTGTCCATGACACCAACACCACGTACGTCTATCTCGTCGGAACTTCCCTGGGATCAAAGGGATCGGTTTGTGCTTACGGTGTCGTAAGACCACTCAAACCTTTGCTTCTCACACACATCCTTTCGGGATCTTTACATCGGAATGGCTCGTTCCTACTCTTACCGCACCGCATTCCCGAAGACTCCTTTTAGTCGCCTTAGACAGGCTGATGTTATAGCTCTATTCTGATCTCGAGGTTCAGAGACAAAACAGCTATACCTATTACGTTGCAAAGAAAATAGTAAATGCAAACATTGCTGCAAACAATTTAATTCCAAGTTGGCTCACGACGAGATAGTTAAGAAAGTTCTTTTTTTCTGTACTCCGTTACATTCAGTTGGGATGTAATTACACTATAGTTTTAACTTCACTGTTCTAGTTTTTCCCAGTTGAAAACGAAGTTAGTGTGAAATATTAAGACAATGACCCATATTTTTAATTGCAACGCCCTCTCGTAATTGACACCTCGGTAACAGTGTTATTTAGTTCGGCGCTGTTTATATAGTAATGTTTTTAAATTTTACTTCGCAGGAAAAAAATTAGAAAATTGTCTAAATTACAATTTTAACATACTGCGCCCTCATAATCCGCCGTAAAGCATTACTTGTGTTTCGGATGGAGAAGTGCGGTTGCCGGTTACACTTTGAAGCGAGGCGACCATCTTAGTTCTCAGGAGTAGCAACGTATCTACGTTCCAGCTCAGGTAGGATTTCAGTCGTGTATGTGGTTGTACGTGGAAGTCTATGGGTTGCGATTACTTAACATCAAATAATTTACGTGCGCGTAATAAAACGCGCTTCTCACATAAAAAAAATATTCTAGCATGAAGAGTACTGGTACTTCAAAATTAAAATCAAAACAGTTCCTGCAGTATTTCATTCTTATACAAAATCTGTCCAAAATACACGTAAGTAATAGTAATCTAGATAAAGAGGGAATGTACTCAATAATTAGAGTTTAAAAATAAATTAAAACGCTCAAGCGTAAAAGTAGACTGGGAGCCAGCAACAGATTTTCATATTCCTTTTTAAAATTCGATTGCAAATTGAAATATTTTATTTCATTGTAAGGCATTTACATACATTTAATAAATTTTCTAATAATTAATCCATAAACACTTGAGAGAGGTATATCAAAGCCTCGTGAGTGTCAGCTGCGGTTCCGTGGGTGGAATGAAAAGGGTTGGACACCCACGTACGTAAAAAAATATGCCGTTACCGCTATCAACGTTGCTCATAACATAAAACAGTGATTTCTGGAAGCTTTAAGATACACTTCTGAATCATTCTACGAGTTGTCGCCCGAGGAGATGACAGACAAAATTTGCACGCGACTCATGGACTAAACATTTCGTAACAAGCACGCGATTCCCGGGCGGATTACCAAATTAGACTTACCTAATTAATTTGCGAAGACATCACGGCTCCCAAAGGCTGAGTGGGCTGGCGAAAAGGCTTCAAATTATAACGTGTCCTAATTAAACGTGTCAGGTTCTTTGTTTCTGTTTGTCAAGCACTGGAAACAATTACGTTGGCCTGAGATGGCCATGCCTTGCGTGTGTATGAAACCGTACGCCCCTTCAGTCCGCGCTACGTTTCATTTCCTTTGATAATTATGCGGGGAAATTAGGCTTATATGTTGTAAAGTACATTCTTTGAGCTGTAACATAACTGTTTGCTGAAAATACCGTCCTTTATGTGGCTTGGTGTTTTATATGAATATGGGATACGTACAAGATAACTTGCGATGTTATTTCGATGTTTCCGTAAAATAATGTTGAGGTAAAAAGTGACTTATGGCTTCCCGCAACGTTGTCAACCTTTGTTTATAATCGCGCCCAATTCTTTTGAAACATTGGAATTTTAAGTACGTTTTTGTCGCTGTTATGAGAGTCCGTACTAGGAAAAACCTATATGATAGGTCTCTAGTTCATTGCTCGGTATGTTTCATTTTCTTTTTCTAATATTTATGAGTGGAAATTAAGTGGTATCTTTGTAACATCCGTTTTATCAGCTGTTACTTATTGTAAGGTTAGATTTTTATAATTACGTAACAAGACACGAATGATACAAAGATACCAATTGTATATATATCATTAATTTTTCGTGATAACACTAATATTCAAAAGGTGGTAAAGCCGTTAGAGCTC
>DWON01005577.1:0-14780 GCA_018251015.1 Phocides pigmalion okeechobee
AGCGTCCTCCTTTTAGTCGCCTCTTACGACAGGCAGGAGATACCGTAGCGCTATTCTGGTCCCGCGCTACAGGGACTTCGTAATTTTGACACGCTTTGTTTGTTTACTTTTGTGTTTACTTTTTAATAGCACCAACTAGGGGTAAAAGTGCAACGAAACATCTTACAGAAAGATATTTTTTATTAATGGTAAAAAAGTACGTAAGCAACAGTAAGTATACAAAATGTTTTTAAATATTTTTAATAGTATTAAAAACAGTTACAAATAATAATAAAAAATAATTCATATCAAAAATGTTAATACTATGAAGAGACAGTTGGCAATTCATTCATTATGTTAAACAAGTTCGCAATAACCACCTAAGTACTACTAAAATATATAATTAAAATCATATATAATGTTAGCGTATTTTTGTGGAGTAACTTAATAATATTGAAACATTTATTTAAAATAAATTATCGATCATGTGTATGGCAACAATAGTGCTGTATGGCACTTTGGTTGGAAGTATTTATATTCTGTATATTTAATTTTGGCGGCAACTTACATTCCCTTAAATCATAGTTTTTCATTAATATAAATGAAGTTACATATTTCATACGTTCATAGTTCACACCAGTCAATTATTATTTATTTAAACATTTTGTTTACTTTGCTATTTTTCCACCAGTTAACTGCAGGACGGCATAATTAACGTAGTATGACGTACGTATACATATTAAATATTTAACTTTCACGACATCACGATATGGAATAGGAAAAAGGCGCCATGCTTTTAGTGTTAATGTTTGAATGTAATCGAGTAGGTTTATAAATCAACATGGTTATGTGTTATATTTGGTATAAAATATACCAAATATAACAATATATAACGAAGTTATTAATAGCTATTTATATTACACGATTTTTATTTTTTTGTCGGTATAAATTACAAGGTTGATATACGTGTCAAATGTCTATTGCTACGTAACATATTATAATTTTTATTTAAACATTGCAGTAATATTAGAATATCTAAATAGATCGATACCCAAATTTATAATAAGTACTACTACTGCTGCCCGAACTTGTTCTTTTTTTTTAATTTTCTAATCGTAAAAAGTTCTCATGTATTTGTTTTTCTCTGATTCATAAAACTACTCGTAACTTTTAATTTGACATAACTTTATTTTACACAGATTGAAATTAAATGTTAAGTGAAAAATATTGCAATACATTAGTGAAAACCGTACCGAAATCGATAACTCGTTCGTGAGATTAGCGTGCATGTACAGATAGCAATCAGTTACAATTTTATAATTTGTATAAATACTTTAAAAAACCTGCAAAATCTAGTTTTTGTAAGTGTTGAATAACAGTTTGACCGGGGAGGGACCATCGCCGTCCTCGTGATCCGCCGTATAACACGAAGTTATTGTTAGAAGCGACCGTCTAAGTCTTCAGGAGAAGCCACGTATCCATGCACGTCAGGAAGGACTTTAGTCTTGTTTGAGAGTGGGCATGGATGTCCATGGACTGAGGAATCGTTTAACATCAGATGGCCTACACACTCGTTTGCTATTTTACTACAATATCATAATAAATCTACTTGGGTTTGAAATACTCCATAATGAAGATTTTACTTCTAGTATCCATATTTCTTCTATTTCTGTCTAATAAAGAACTTTACAGCTAAGGGAAAAAAGGAATCGAGAGTGAATCAAGGCTAATGTCACGAGACTGCCGACTCGACGCGATGTTATAATTCCATAGAGGAGTACTGCCTGAAATTAATCATACAAGCAATGGAACACCTCAAAGGAGTGAATTATCATGCCCTTGGAAATAATCTGCTTAAAATACGAAATGATTATTTGAAGCGTTTAGAGGCACCAGTATATTTTGTCATATAAATTGTAGGAATAGAATACGTAATTTTATGTGTACCTGAGAATTACGACCTAATAGATTCTAAAATGTTTAGTGATTTAAACGGGACCACGTTTATATAATATTATTGATCATACGAGACTCACGTATTATGGGTTCCATACCGCAACACATTTGACATAATTTTCACTTGATTGACACTTTAACATTTTCCCTGCGGTGTATACAAAATATATATGTATAATGCTATGTTTTTTAACAATAGTGGTATGTTTACGTCGGCCCTACAAGATTGGGGGCGGACATTACGTCTGTGTATTCGTAGACGATATATAGGTACTAAAAATACAATATTTTATAAATTGTCGGCGCATCTTCAGTCTAGAGAAATATGCTCCAGCTTAGACTGCCTCCTACAACGCTGACTCGATGTAATGTATTAGCGCCACAGTCAGTGTTGGGTATTTTTTCGCTTAGCTCATGAGCCTTTGTGGGTGACCTCGTACTTGGCTGATTTTAATAATGTGTTGTTTTTGAACTTAAACTGTAATTATGGCTAATTTAGCGCTTGCATATGAAAGCCATTTTTATTAGAGATCTTAAAGAAGGAACATTGAAACAACACGTTTATTGTTGGGGTATTACATATTTGTTACGAAAGTAATAGGAGTTCCTACAAACCCTAGTAGGTACTGTTTTAATGAAACTAATATTTTTGGTGCATGCTGTCATAATAAACCTATAGTAAAATCAAAAATACTAATAAATTATCACATGTATTTATTAACGCAATGGAACCCAAAACAATAGCTATTAGATTTTTGTTTGTTTATCTGTCTGTCTTGTCGAAACGGTTTAACCGATTTTATTGCGGTTTTCAAGTAATGTCGTGCAGTAAGCTTTACTCAATATAAGTTTTCGTTTGTTTCAATCCGTCTGTGAATAAAAAAAGGTATGTCAATTTGAAAGTAACGGGTGTGAATACATGTGAACTTTTTGCTGTTACAAAATCTAGAAATGCCTGAAAATTTAAGCCCTCGTGAATGAATAAGTATAAAATTGTAACAGATATATATTTGTATATTATAAATACAGACTTCGTAGGCTTAGCAATAGAGTTACGTTCTTTAGAATCTTTTGTGTACAAAACTTTATGACAATAAAGTAATTGAAATCAAAATTAAATGGTAAAATAAACTTTTTATTATCTAATAAAACAAAGTTATGTATGTACATTATATTAAAAAACGACCTTCATAGGTGACTAGCTATTCATTAATCTAAAAACTATATATCTTTCAAAACGTAGTCTCAGAAGATATATGATACAATGTCTTATAACTAACTGGTGAAATGCTGAAGGGAGATCATTTCGTCATCATACATAATTTATCATACGCTTGTTTCTAGTAAACTTATTTAAGGCAGACCGGAAAAAAACGATGTATTCTTTAATATAAAGAAGAAACGTATTTAACGGAATTGGTTAAGTACTTTTTAGGATTCTAGGTTCTGCGGATTTGGCTGTGCGTTGATTTTTATTTATTATTATCTTTGTATTCATTAGTCAGCTTAGTATTTTAAATATATAGAGATCAATAATTTTAAATAATTAAACAATTGCTTCTTTGTTTCATTTGCATGATAGGAAATGTAGATGCAATCTGTTCTTTATTTTTTTTACAATGATAGAGTTTTATTTTTCATAAATTTAGATACAATTTTCATAGTATATCATTATCATTATAATTATATATTATCATTATAATTTATATAATTAATAGGGAAACTTTATAACCAGTGAGACTTGGCAGCAAGGTTCCGGTTCCACATACATGGACCTCGGATTCCTTCGTGTTACGTGCTTAATATAAATTTATCATCACTAAGATGACTGAGAGTTATCAATAAGGTTTTCAAATACATATGTTTAAAATTATCAATTTACACTTTTCTAGTGTTGTGTTCTATGGGTTAGTGGAAGTGGTGCCCACTTAATGGAGACTGATAGATAAATTATGAAGGTAGGTTGTTTTTTTTTTTTACAGTTTAAGTTAAATTTTGTTTACGCCTATCAATTGGTAAGCGATCACCCTTATTACGAGCCATAAACAAAATTTAGTTAACGATCTACTCATAATATAATATAATGTAGGATTATTAAAGAATGCAATAGTTTACCTTTGCTAAAATCTATTATGGTTGGTACCTTTTTTAAGTCCCAGTGCGGGCACGAGCCTTTCACTTCAACTACCGGAGGCCTCAACCGTTCTCCTTCTATGCAAATTGGTGGATAAAATCTATTTTAAATGTAAATAAAATGATTTTGGTGATCAGTAACACAGCTATGTTCTTTATATGTAAGTATAAATATTACAAATTGCGTTATGTTTATTTAGCAATAATACGGTAGAAAGGGGTATTATGATTACGAATTCTAAGATCTGCATTCAATACTGTGTTCAAATTAAAGTTTTATAGCGATCAGTGCGTCTACCCCTATGAGTACCCTATAAATCGCTTTGGACCGTACCACTCCCATGTAGGATAGCGACAGCCGCATCCGGCACAGCCATATTCGGGGGTAACCGATATACTGCTCTCACCACTTTTACCAGCTTGGCACCGCGCAGCACTGTGTCTTAACCAATACAAGAGCAGTCCCAATACCGATCTACCGAATGCGAAACACCATACGGCACTTCCCACTGGCAACACTCGCCACGAGTAGGATATCTGATGGACATCTTCGATTGGTATACACCGTTCGTCCACCTCAGGTACTCTTGGAGCCAAAAGCAAACTACCTGATGTGAAGTAGTCGCAGCCCAAAAACACCCACGTACAATCACAAATACAGCGAAGACTACGTTGCTACTTCTGAGGACAAAGATGAGCGTATTTCCAACCGAAACACAAGTAATGCTTTACGGTGGATTATAAGGGCGGCGGTGGTACCTCCTCGATCGAGATATAGTTGTTCCACGTATAAAACGTGTTGTTAATGTCAAGTGACACCACCAACACCACCATCACTTTCACCTCTAGATACTGAACGAGGCAATTAACGACCCTTCAGGTCACAAAATTCAGTAGTACCATCAGCCAGTACGTAGACGATAAGTCCGCCGGACGACCATGCTTCTTCAGCAGGATTACTTTTCCTGCCCTTTAGGTGCCCTTTTCCTTTTAGGGAATGTTTCTGTCCAGAAGTAAACTTATGAGGTTTGATGAATGTATGTTTTTTTTTTAAATCTAACAACTAAGTTAAATTAATCATAGTTGTATAATTTGTATGATAATACAAAATACGTTCATATATTTATATTAGATATAGTTTTTGTTCTTATTGTGTATACTTTATACACTAGAAATTTATACGCTTATAAATATGTTGTACGTGTGTCGGAATAGTCCTGGCTTGGTAAAGCACAGACACAGAAGGCTTACAAATGTTGCGACTGCGCGGACCGAGATCGTAGCGTAGCTCGTAGAACCAGCTTACGCCAGTCACCGTCCTCCGCCGTAGAGTGCGCTACGTACACGCTGCGCCATAACGACAACCGCGACTCGTAATGTTAACACACGCGTGATCGCATGTATATTGATACTAAAAAGTGAAACATAAAGTGATTAATAATAACAATAAAAGTGAACTTTGTTATGTAATTACTATATTATGTTTATTGTTACACGAATGGCTGCAGTTTCTTTAATAGAAAATTTGGTCCAGAGGGACTCAAACTTTTGGTACGTTTCTTAATGTTTCTCGCAAAAGTTTTTGTATGTGCTTCAACGCTCTTTTTGAATTAATTTTTAAGTAAGTTTTAATTAAAAATGCGAGAATTGGAAAATTTCCTGTTATTTGTATGATTATATGTATAGACCTTTTTTATTGTTGTATGTAAAAGTGTAGATTTTTTGTTTTGGCTGCATACAATTTATTATTTATATAATAACGTGTATGTAATTATAATTATAATATTTTGTTTTTTAGTAATTTTGTCTACTGGTTAAAGATATATTTTAAAATAATTAGTAGTTATATAGTACGCCACAATTTATAAATCAATACTATGTGTTACTTGCTCGGTGTTAATGATGCCATTATGATTTTCTATAGGTCCATATTCTAATTAAAGGCTCATAATAACTAATGTCTATTTAAAAGGCTAAACAAAAAGCTTTAAGTACTTTTATTCTTTGACTATTTTATACATAAAACTGAAGTGTCGATTGCGGCAAGCTAACTCTTAAAGTTGTCCTCTTTGCGGAGAATTGGAGCAGAACTTTCAATCTACTTCTTTTGATCCGTATACACTTTTCTATTTTGAACTTTCTATCCAATTCTGTAGAGGGTTTTATCTCCGAACTTGTGGTAAATAAGAATTGTATAATATGTATATGTCTTATGAATACCGTAAGTATAACTTTTTATCACATTACCATTAAATTATTTTTTGGAAGTCAGCGTTATTTATCAGATGATAACTAAATAAATAGAGAAAAGGGATTACTGAATAAATCATAAACATACAATATTGTTACTAAATATATTAGATTTATTGTTTACCTATCGCCAGTGCTAAATGGTATTTTCTTATTCAAATTGTAATCTTATTCATATTTCAAAAAATCAAGAATGATGTACATCTTATTTTTGTAGGTGATATTTTAATTGATAATAGACTTATCTCCTCCATATTAGTCTAAATAAAACAAGGTATTTAAGATTTTGATTGCTTATGACGTCTAGAGAAGATTATTTGTTTAAAAATTAAAATTCAATTAAATAATTTTCGGGGTGCTGGTGACTTTAAAATAAGAACTTTTTGACATCCATATGTTAAGAATAAAAATTGCTATGTTGGCTCTACCTGTTTATTTCTACGTCTTTTTATATCAGGGTAGATGACTTGAAAAGGAGTAACAAAAGCAAATTTTTACTCGTATCTACTTATGGTCGTTAGAGGTCCTGTGTCTTGAATACTATAGACACACATAAAAACAAAATACACAGATACTTCATTTTATGTTAGAAGCATATCAAACGTGTATACCAGTTGATGTAAAATGATCGCATGCGGTTGTGCGTAGATGCATTCTCACTAGTGAGGACTATGGTAGTTATCTGATTATGTGTACACTGCAAACATACCTCTCTAATTAAAACATGAGAATTGTTTCCCAGCCGATTAAGAAGAAGAGGATGGCCCCCGCCTTGATACCTCCTCGGTCTGTTACTTATAAAACCATATATACTTTATACTTAGACCCAGGATCTAAACCAGATACACCAAAAAAACATAGAAATTTTGTTAATCGGCCCACGGGTATCGTACTCTGAGCAAATAATCAGTTTAGTGACTGTTTCCTTCCTGAAGTCGATTATTTTATAGGTGTTACAACCCGTTGTCGACGGGCAGAGACTGTTAAAGTACCACCAACATCATCACAATGCCATCCCTCAAAGTAATTTTTATATTTCGGTTGACGAAGTCAAATTGCAGAACACAGGATACAAACGATGTATACTTTTTGGATTTTATGAGTACCTTCGTATAAGTTCGAGGAGGTCTTTAATCCTGTAGATTATATGTGCGTGTCCAAGGCAGCGACTACTTAATGTCACGTGATTTGTACTTTAATTTGCTACTTTAATGCGTAAATAATTCAAAATCGTATATAATGCGGATCTGTGAGCGGGAATTGTTATAGTTAACGATTGTAATATAGGCAATAATCTTAAAGTACTCGCACAAAATTATAGCAGTTTATATTGACGTAGTATCTGCATTTCGAAAACTGTGGCTGGTAAAAGATAAAAGCAATACATTAGACTTAATTTCCACAGATGGAGCTGTATTTATTTAGGCGTCACAGAGTTTTGTCTTGTGATCGCAGCCTATTATTCTCCCAGTATCTCTTGTGTAGCATCTGGTGTGTTTCAAACCAGGACTTGAGCTATTTGTGTGCAAAGTTTGCCCACATCTGCTACAGTTTGTCCTTAAATGGCAATTAACCAGTAAATTTAGAGACTTGGTTAGTTTCTTACAACATTGTCGTGCCAAGCTTTAAATTTAAAATTGTCAAAATCAAAGACGAATCTGAAATGTTTCGCATACGTGGAATATTTATAAGTAACATTTATTTTAATGTAAACAGTATTAAAAAACAAATATCTACTTATTTTACTCCAAAATATTGCACAAAAATGAAGCATCCGTGCTGTATGGTACATCACAATTATAATTAGTTAAAATATCAGTGAATGTGGAGATAATAAATCTTGTATTTGATTCCTATGATTATAATATTTCAGAGCATGTTAATGATAAGCATATTATTATGTTTGCAAATTTATCCCTTAGATTTTAAAAGAAGCTTACAAAAGTCCTGTTACGTATAATACGTTACGTTACGTACTTTTTACTTAATTATTGTTGCAGCCACAGACACTGAAAAATAACAAAAAAGTGTCGGCAGACGCGGCTCGTGACAGTGACTTATGCGCCGTCCGCCCTTTCGTTGCCTCAGTTGCGGCCCTGCGATTGTCGTTGCTCATTCCCTTGAAATGTTGCTCAAATTTATATTTAGCCATGACTACTATTTTATTAAAGTATCTAAATTGAAATTAATGGTATCTAATTAGAGGCAAATGATGTCAATCCAAGTAGCGTAGACTAGAGTAATACTAATTTATTTATTCGTCTAATTTTTTTTTCTATAATTAATTTTCTAAATCTTCTTTACTACTTATTAATTTAATAACTAATAAAACAAGTCAAATCAATATTAAGTTATAAAATGTTCTTGTCACTTTCTGACACATATCTTTGATGGACTATGAAAAGGATGCAGGAGTAAAGAGGAATGTCTTATGTGATTTAAAACATTTCTCTTTAGCAACTTAAATAATTAAAGTAATATACTGTAGACAACGTAATATTGTGAGATATAATGTTTTTCGTTACATAAAAGATAACGAAACGAATAAGGCATTTCTGACAATAATATGTAATAAGTAAATAAATAATTTTCATACCATATTGTCATCTATATTATATATAAAAATGAATCCCTTGGTCACGGCGTCACGTATGAACGGCTGGACCAATTTTGCAACTCTTTTCTTTTGATGGTTTTGTTATAATCAGGAGAAGGTTCTTAGGAAAGAAAAAATAAAAACTTGCGAAAAAATTTAAAATTAAAGAATTCCTAACTACCATATTAAATTTTCAATATAAACTTTTTTATTTCAACTAATCAAAGTTCGCATTGAACGTTTTTATATGCCTTTTTTCATTTATTAAGGTTCGAATTGATTATTTATAAGTAAGATAGGACAACGTTTGTCGGATCAGCTAGTATTTAAAATAATTCGTATTAATATTAAATATTGCTCAAAGTGACGTAACGTTATCGCTTCACGTTTTCATAAAACGCTCGCAGCTATCATTTATCAGGTGTTGTATTCCAGAGGGGAAAAACATTTTACAAAATGTTTATTTGCTGCGCTTGCAGAGATTTACATGTGGACAACGCACATTAATCCTGTAGTTAGTCCCGAGAGCGAAATTTTTCTAAAGATACTTGGCAGTAGCTCAGTGCTAATATTGTGCAGCGTCGACGCTCTGAACTTTTGGTTATCTAATTAGTCTGCACAGAAAATATTCGCTCGTCTATAATTACCGAGGTCCACCGGCTAACGTTTATAGCCTGGAATAATTTAACCAGGATATTACTTTGAATAGAAACGGCACATCCGCTTTTATTACGATGGCAATTTGTGTAGGAAAGTACAATTTTGTTATATAAAACTTGTATTATTGAAATCCTAAAAATTATATTATTGAAAAAAATTGAAATTTATCCATGGATCTGAACATTTAATAGTTTTGGTATTTTATGATGTTGTTATAAAAAATGTTATGGATATGTTTATTGATTATAAATGACGGTTGACTACTGTTTTAGGAACATTTCATCTTTCGCTGGTAAGTTTTATGGTTTAAGCTGGTCCTTTTTCCGAGGACATATATAACGAATTTGTCAGAAGTTTCATCGTGTTGTATCGATATCTTTGATGACTAAGTCGGTAACCACTTAATATAAAAAGGGCGGTTCTGATGCTGCGGCTCGACGGCAGAAATAGTTTGTAACTGAAATAAAACTCTACCATTATTTGAAGGCCAATTTGGGCGGTTAAAAATTTCCAACACACGGGTCAGTTCCCAGTTACTAAACAGTGTCTAGTAAAGTCCTATTACCTAGGCTTGTAGCAAGAATGAATTAACTTTTGATACTACTTTTCATGTTGCAATATTTTAAGGCCGCTCCTAAAAGCACTTTTATTTGCGAAAAGCTGGTAATGAGATTTAAAACGGCTTCTACTGACGTTGGACCCAGCGAGGGTTGAGCGGTCATTCGTGTATGATCTATGTGATATTTTATAGGCTTTTAACTATGCTAAGTAGGTATGTTTTGCAGAACCGGCAAAATTATGGCCGGCCATTTGTTTTACCTCGACCACAACGTTGTGACCGGGACATTTCAATTCAAACACAGTTTTTGGTTTGTAAATGGATTTTGTTTATTTACTACCGTATTTGTAGGTCATTAACTGTACAACATTACAAATCTTTTTATTACAGTATTAAAAAAATGGTGGTGATTTCGGACACAATATTGACAACATATTATAATTTTTATAAAATTAAACATTTCCTGTATATGTAATAATTCTAGTAAAACTATATATATATATATATATATGACTTTAACGTAAATCGTTGTCGTTCTTCGTTAATATCATAAAAAAGACGATATTTCATCCTCACCTTTTTGTTTGTAATTTTAGGTATCTAGGTATAGCTTAACTATTTAACAAAATAAAAACTTTGTTTATGAAACATTTTCATAAATAAACACTAATGAGATAATGAATGCTCTTTGACATTCTCCTGGTCTGTAAGCAATTAGTGTAGCGGTGCTGACAAAAGGCCGGCACCGTTTCGAGGCACTTTTAACTGACTTGTATATCTCTCAGATTACATAAAAGCTTTGAAATTCGATATAGCTTTTGTAAACCTTCTGGCTAATGTTAACAGAGAGGAAGTCAACTGCTATAAAAATATTTTTATTAATGAAGTATGTTTTACTGTTAAAGTAGTTTTGGCTGGATTATAATGATTTAATGGATTGACAGCTTAAGTGGCTATTATAGAGATTTCAATAAGCTTCTTAAATCGCTTTAAAACCTTTATACTTATAGCCGACCTTCGTCAAACTCTTCTTGAATGACGACGAATAATTTGAAAAGCTTTTTGTATTATAAGAAAATGGCGTAAATAATTAGAAATCGCATGAAATGTTTTAATAATATTAACATGTTTCATTTTTAATGTACCGGAATCTGACTTGAGTCATGTAAAATGCATACATTAATAATAGGTGGAAGCTGCGTAGAAAATAAATTAATTAGTCTATGGTTTAAAGGCTACTTTTACGATCGAATCTTAAACATACATTTTACTGTATCAGTAAGCATAATATATACCTATATATATATTTGCATATTTTTTTATCTAAACGTCCCTCAGATCATTGTTTGCCTTTGAGAGTGTTCTATTTAAATGTTAGAGACCACTTTTGCTGTTTAACTGTTGCTAATAAAAATATTGCACTAATAGTACCTATATATAAGTAAAGGTATCCTTAATAGTAAGGAGCTTTGGTAGGACACGGGTAGAAGAGAGTGGGGCTGTAAGTATCCCAATCGCATGAAATAGACACGTCTAGCAGTTATAGATTATCGTAAGTAAAATTTAGTCTAGAATATTATTTTATGCAAATTTCGTGAATTTTAATGGTTCTCAATAGAAAATGATTTTTAAATTTTAAATTGTAAAGTTGCTGAGATATTTCTGTATTATTAATATTATTTTATCACTCAATGTCCAATAAGTCTTAACTATAAGTTTAAAAAATATTAAATCTAGCTTATTTTCCAGATGACCGATCAAAATAAGAATTAGGACATGCGAACCTTTCTTTGTCTTCAATACATTGCTAATAGGTCTAATTTCCACATGCTCTGCATCCAATCTATGTATGTCTCTTAAGAGACAGAGTAAGAATAGAATTTCAAACATGACAGTTTCATTCTAATGTAGTAACTTTTATAAACTTCTTTGATTTTTTTTCTCGTAGCGAAGTTCTTAATCATTTTATTTATTTTTGTTTATCACCTTTTTCTTTATTCCTCTTTATGGTCTCACGTTTTCTTTTTTTTTTTTTATTTCTTACTTATGTATTGTTATTTTTATCCGCCATAGGACCTTTACACACACTGGCATAATGTGCATGTCGCTGGCGCAACTGAACCGGTTGCCGCACATGCTAGACTGTTAGACATTTCGCGACGTAGCATGATCGTATTATCTATTTCGGTTTTCGAGGTATTTGCCTCGGTATAACTTACCCTTGACAATTTCAGCCCCGCTGTCCCCTATAAGTTGAGAAGATTTTATTAAAGATTTTTCAAAAATGAAAACATATCATCGCCATGTTACGTCTTCAATGCAAAGAATGGCGTTAGTACATTAAACGTTTTTTTGATTGAAACGTGCTGTTTTCCAGCCGTTGCTATTTCTATCTGTTGCAAAAGGAGTTATTACTACGCTGATGTTAGTTCCGGAAAGCCCTCGTTCAAGGAATGTACGTGCGAAGCTTTTATTTTGTACATCGGTATTGTTACAAGAATATTGAGCTTGGAGTCACCACCAGTACTGAATTTTAATCGGGCGGAAAGAAGAGTAAGTGAGGGCAGTGTCCGTCAGGAATTCATGTCGTTACTATATATCCAGAAACCATATGTTTATCATTTAAAAAAGAAGTAACTACGTCAGCGTAGATAATATACTTTAACCCACAGGTGATCCATCAATAGTCGCGCTTATATAGTAAACTCTATCCCCATTTCGCCCTCTTCAGGCTCTTTAAAGATGCTTTCAAAACTACCTTATGTTCATTGCCTAGACTTAAACTATATCGATACCAAATTTCACCTAAATTGACGCCCGCAGTGCGCCCGACCGCTCTGCGCGCGTCGGACCGCACAATTTTAGTAGCACGCGCTCACATTCTCATCGTCGTAAGTTTTAAAATACTTGTCTAAATTCCGTAATCAAAGTTACAAAGTAAAAATACAAAGTTCATCTACTTTAAAAGCGACAACAAACACACTTTCGCTATTTCTAATATTAGTAGGCTGAAACGTGTTATAATTAACGAGTGAATAAAGTTTTCTTATAATAAATTAAACACATAAATAACATATTTGGCGCACGACATTTATGTAAAATCATTATATTAATGTGGCAGCTTTTGGGCAAAAAATAGGGCGAAGGTGCTTTAGGAGGTAATAAAATTAGAAAATTTCTTAAAAGCTTTTCGTGAACGAATAACAATAGAAAGAGGGTTGTCATGCGAAGCAGTGGCGGAGACACTTTGTTTGGGACTTTGTATTCATACAGGTACATATACCTACACTTGTTATATAAAGTACCTACTTCATATAACAATGTTCTTATTTAATTTCTACTACATAGTATATATGAACTTCCTAGCGCATCCTTTATGGCTAGGATTTCTCGATTTTTACTGAAGTGAAGGTAACTATTTTTACTTAAACACAGTAAAAGAATTCTTTTTTATTTTAGTGCCATGAAAATTAATGTAAAATTGGTAATATAGTCTAAAATCTATATTTGGAGTACAAATATAATATTATAATTTGTCTGAAAAATATTTTTATAATAATGTTTATATACAATAATATGAAGGTATAATTAAAAAATAAAGAAAAACAAAACAAAAAAATTTAAAAAAAAAATAAAGGTGCAAAGTATAGATTCTGACGTCGTGAAATATTAAATAGAATTCATTTTTTGTGTTTACTGTAATCTCTTACGTGTCCAACCTGGCTGATTCCATAAACTTTAGTAACGATTTTTATAGAATGGCAATAGCAAAATGTCATTATTTCATCTAATGGTTGGTAGTCGCTGACAGTCGTCATCTATAATCTCAAATAACATTAAAGTTTTACTTGAGTCGCTAAACAAGAGGAGATAGCTGGAAGCCCTTACTGCACCCATCACACCCCAAAAATTTGGCTGATATTGCACTGAAAAAAGCAAATTAGTTCATTTTATATTACAAAGCTAGTAATATAGTAAATACGATTATAACTTTATAAAAAAATATGAAGTCTAAAAAGCTTTTTTCAAGAAATATTTGTCAAACGTTAGATATCTTTAAATCCGAAATAACAAGCAGGTTAATTATAATTGATAGCAACAACGTTCCATGTTTTTGTTCCTCGTACATAAAAGTAATTTGGCTTATTTACGAGGCTATTGCCGTTCGACCTCAGGAAGTCGAATGTGAGGGTCGAGGCTACTTGTAAGATTAATTACAACGTACGGAATAAACTTCAGATTCATGGAAGCATACATGCCATCTATAGTTGTTACATCCAACCATATAGCTAACATAATACATGAGGATATTCAACGATTCTAAATAGATTGAGTTCCAGAAATATTCATTGTTATTACTTTTCCTCTTATTAGTATATACTTACACAAATAGATTGTAATTTTTCACATTACTTTAGTTTCGTTTCAAATACTTTAATTGAAGGAAAATTATAAGATCAAAGTATACATACGCGTACGTTAACGAAGCTTTACAAGACGATAAGTATTTTTCCCAAAACAAAAGCTTTACGTATTAAATTAATTTAATGTTTATGTTGTCCGGTTTTCCGGTGCACTGCTTTTGTTGTAGGTTTTTTTTGTAATATTTTTTACAATCTTCATTCGTAGGCAACGAAACGTGCTCCA
>DWON01005578.1:0-14779 GCA_018251015.1 Phocides pigmalion okeechobee
ATGATGATGACCAGCCGGTACCTACATCTTTAAATCTGTAATATCTTCGAAAATATTCATTTAAATTATATACTGTTAAGGGCTATATAGATCTATATTAAATCAACAATGAATTTAAGGTATTTAATTGGATAATGATTAATGCTGTATTGATTAAAATCGCTTCGAAAATTAGACATTATTTGTCGTAAAAAGTAAATGACAAAAAAATGTTATTGTAGGATATCCATAAGAGATAGACATATACCATCGCGGAGTTTTCTGTAGACCTTTTCAATGTGTACAATAGTTAGTTTATTATTTTGATAAATCTCGTAGGGTTCAGCCTGCGTTTGCAATGTAAGCGGAAAAATGTAATTATTTATGACATCACATTAGAAACTTCAAAAATAACAGTATTTCTCCACTATTTTATGGATGTTATTATACATGTAAACCTTCAAATGTAAATCACTCTAACTGTTAAAAAAACCCCATCAGAATCTGTTGCGTAATTTTATAGATGTAAGCATATAGACACACAGACGACGGAAAGCGACTTTGTTTTATACTATGTAGTGATTTGATTTGTTACAGAAAACGCAGAAAATCTACATAATCAACGATCACTACACAATTAAATATCAAATCTGTCAACATGCGCAGTTAGACACCGATTCAGGAATAAATACTACGAAATAGAAGTAAAAATTTATGAAACAATTATTGTTAAAAAGTAAAAAGTAACACAATTGGAAGCTACATAAGTTGAATGCAAATTCTTGATAACAAGAAGACTTATGAATATGATACATTATTAGTTACAAAATTCAAATCGCACTTAAAATAACATTGCTATTTATTGAAGAACATTTTCCTATGTACCAGGATGGTATAAAGTTAAGGCAGTTCAAACGGAACAACGCTCTGATTGTCATCAGGAGGACTTGTTATACAAAGTACCAGGCTATCAGGAATCCAAGATGAGCTCACTGGAAGGCGATTCCCCAGTGAAGTTGGACACCGTGCTCGAGAGCCTTGGAGCGTTCGGCAAGCACCAGTTGCTGACGATGTGCATGCTGGCGCTGGTGTACGCCACCAACTCCATGTACAACGTTAATTACGTGTTCGCCGTAGAAGACGTTAATTACAGGTATTTATATATCGACCGCGATAACTTATCGTACGATCGTTAGTTGGTACATATTGATGTATATTAATTTAAAGATTTTTATTGAACCAAAATAAAATTACAAAGTATTACGTATATGCGTATATATATGTATATGAGTATATATGTTTATATGTTTATATATTTGTATATATATTTATTATAGTATAGTAACAGAAATGACTAACCATAAAGTTGCTTTAGCGTTGAATAGCACCTATCTCTTCTATTCGCTATCACCAAGGGTTGACTAGTGGAGAATGCCATTAGGCATTACGTTCGCCCTGTGTGTTCTTTACTTTTTAGGTTTACCATAAAGTGTAAATAAATAAATTCTATCCCACATCTATACTCAAGACTATCCTCACAACTACTGCCTACTATAACAGTCGAGATCTAACGTTGAACGTCTACATGAAAGGACGCATGATATTAGCCGTTCAACCACGACCGGAATTGCTTAATTTTGTAAATTATTTTATTGTAAATTATCTACACTAACCGTGGAGCTGCACTTGCAGTCGCATATATGCACATACTAGAAAAAATCAACAACGGTTTTGAAACTCAAGACTTTTACTGCAAGATACTGCTACTATCTAGATCTTATTGCTTTTAAGACAGAGATTGCGCGTCGACATTGTTCTCTTTACGTGGTCTTTAGCTTTAAACACAATAAACACTATCCCGGATTCCAATTGCGCACCCCCACTACTTAGTGGACTTATGTAGGAAAGTGTGGAAAGCGATACATTTGCCTCGCAACCTATTCTCACGAGAGGACGAGGAACCATTTTTATTTTTATATCATCTGGAAGACAGAAATTCGAATCTCTGAGATTTCAGTGTTGAGCAATGAGAACTAGCTAGGTATCTATTGCAGGTGTAACATTCCCGAGTGCGATGGCCCCGCGAGCCCCTTCGCCACAGCCTGGCTGAACGCGTCGTCCCCGGAAGCGCCGGCGGAGGGAGTGAAGCAGTGCCTCCGCTACCACGCCCTGGACCACCGATGCGAGGCTTTCAACACCACCGCCTTACAACCCTGCACTCACTGGGTGTACGACATACCGGACAGTTTTGTTGCTGAGGTAATTTAACGAAAGGTATCGCAATCAAAACCGTAATGCAAATGCGCTCTGAAGGTGGTAGGATTCCGTGTTTCGAATGCACTAATCGATAATAAGAATGCTTACACTACTGTGTGCAGGTTTAAAATATGCGGTAATATTTTTAGGTTCCAAAATAATGTCAATTTTGTAATGTACTTCAGATATTTCTTCTACTTGTTTATGTTACACAAAACATGACTAATTAACAATACCATTACATCACAATATTTCATTTCAACCATTTATTATTTGCGTATTTCACATTTGTTAAATACGCAAATCTACTTGATCCAATCAAGATACAAAATTATTTTCATATTTCACAACTTTAACTGCCATTTATTTTTTATCTAGCAATATTACTTGTTATATAAAACATACCATGTATAGATTACTAATTGCATCAATGAGAAGAGAGCTTTATTCAGAAGTAAATTTCAATTTAGAAGCTGCTTGACGGATAGATGTTATTAAAAAAGGAAAAATACAATTATACAAATCCCTTCATTAAAATTTTGATCTACTTCAAACCTAGCTTATCATATTTTATCTTCACGGAACTACTATCAGTACAATGTATAACACAGCGTAAACTCAATCTGACAAATCACAATAGCACGTAATATCATTACTCAAAATAATCAATTGATTAGCCGACGCTCCACAACGGGACGCGCGACGTTCCAACTGAACGTCGGACAATAGTCTCGTGACCAACACTCGTAGATGGCTGATAGAGCCGCTTTGTTACCTTTTTATTACCGCGAGATACAATCAGGCCACGCTGATTGAAATAAAACTATTGCTACCACACTCCAGCGAAGGTTAAACACAATCGTAGATCATTATGATGAGGCAAGCTGTAAGCTGGATGTCGAGCAACTCACTATCAATTTGAGTTTTCTCTGCCAGCATACTTTAAAATAGCGTCACAAAACATTCAAGTCTAAAAAATAAACAGCTGTTTTAGAATTTAGCAACCAGAGTACAGAAATACTTGTTGTTTGCTACCAAATTTCCCCGAAGCATTAGAAAAAGGCCATATTCCCTAAAGCCATTTTCCATGAATTTCTATTCTTCTCTCCGAATGTAGAAGCCACCTTCGGTAAAAGCCTTGTATTGTGTTTTCGTTAACTAGCGCACTTATTTATTTCTATCGAACATAATGCATTTTAAATTTATTTGATCAATGTAAAATATTCCCAGCGGTAATAAGCAGTAAAACTGTCGTCTCCGCAAGTTGAAAGCCACCTCATCATAAGAGTATTATAAAAGAAAATGTAAAAGCGTTAGGTATATTTCTTTATAAGCTATTTAAGGTCAATGAATTCAATAGAAGACACTTGTTCCTCCAGCACAATGCCCAACATAGCAATGTGTAAACGGGATTGGCTGACGGTTGGAATTCGCGCGGTTTTTGCGACGGGTCATCGCTTTACCCTACTACAGAGCGAACATTAGGGCTGTGTGCATTCATTCAAACGTCTTCATCTATTATTTAAATATAGTTGTAATATGTTGATATTGTTGTGATATTGTTGTGATATTGTTGATATAGATATATGTTCATTGAAATATCGATTGGGTCGCTCTAGCGCAAGTTAACACGTATTAGTCATATTGAAGTGTCCGAGATACTAATGGTTAGAAGAGATAGAGGGAACAGCAAAGTAAAGTACTATTTAACGTATCTAATACAGTTTGCTACTATTTTATATACCCAGAGGGCAACTACACCCGAAACCTATGAATTCTACGATGGACTAAGGTTGCATAGATAATATTCGTGATATGTTTTATATTAAAAAAACATACATTAGACCTACCATTGTTTTTAGAATAATAGAGATAAAATAGAATAGATAGAACAGAGAACCTGTACAATGAAGTAGACTAATCCCTGAAAATGTTTATTGCATTAATAATAAGCATGTTCGGTGTATTTTAGTATGTTACCAGTTTCAAACATAATATTTCGTGCGTTTTCTTAAACGTTTTTTAAGATTACGAAGTTATATATAATGTTCAAGAAATATTTGTTTCGGACATATACGAAAGGTAATGAATGATTCAGATCATAATTATTCAAGATCTATTTTCATGGGCCTGTTGGACCACGTTCGTCCACAGTAAAAAGTATTTTTGTTAAAGTACACAGCTTTCACTTTCGATGTTTCAAGCCCGTTATACTCTAACAAATAAAACCGAATAGCGGCAATAAAGAAAATTATAAAGGTCAAGTTATCGCCAACCCTAGCTTGCTGTCGCGGTCACTATCGCGATATTATACATAACATTATTAGATATGCATCGGATCATAGCCGGCGCGGTTATGCAACATTTACAAGTACAATAACTTGCGAGCCACCCGCCAATGTCAATATCAAGCTTTGTTTATGTCCCAAGACCAGGGTGTAGATCAACTGACATAAAGTGGTCGCTGCAGCCGAACTTCAAACAACTTAAAGTCCTATTTGAGGTCGTACGCTCATTCGTTACTATTCCAGAACATCGAGACAGTCATTTTACTTGTAAGTGTCGTTGCATCCATATCTTTCCACCGGAAACACAAGAATAACTTTACGGCGTATATTGGGGGTGATGGTGCGGGTGGTGCGTCCTATACTCTACTACTTGTTAAATGATTTACTATTTTTGTATACTATAACATCAAGGAAACAAAGACGAAATGACTATATTAGACAGGCCGCAACTTCATTCCTGGTCCAATGCTGAACACGTTTTTTTACGACTAGTGGGACCTGAAACATCCTTTACTACGTTATTCAAATTTAAAGCGGTGGAAGAAAATACAAATTAGTGGACAATCCAAGCAGTCGCTTTCAAAGCACACATATGGCTTCTTATATTTTTAATCATTTGCTATGTATATATAACAATTAGCACCAACAGTTTAACTTGGTCGTCTAAGAACGAGAGTATGCATATGTAGCCCATAGAAATATTCCATCTTCCTAACAACCGCACGTGACGTTGCCTCAATAGCCACATCGATTACAATCGCCACGTGTCGCAGCATTATACTCACTCTTAGCTTTCAACCAATATACTACTTTTAAATTAAGATTTCCTCCTATGGCATGAGATAAAACAAAAATCTGGTTTTGGTTTACATTCAAATGTAGTACATGGAACTCGCAACGCCGACACTCGTGTTTGCGATACGCGCTCGGGTAAGTATCTCTTACTTATACTTATCTTGGAAGTTATGCCGAGATTCAAAATGAAGTAGTCGCTATTATTTCACTTAGATTTCATACGTTCTATGTGTTATTGGCACAGATTGCCAGAATAATTGCTGGTGTAATTTAAATTACTCCATAAATTTATACAAGTTTTCTGTATGTTATATGACTGTTAATATTAAAGGCTCAACTACGACCAAATAATACTTCGAAAATCATTTATTCATAATAAACTCAGAACTACATTTATTTCATTAAAAATATATGAATTTACAAGGAATATTAACTACATATAACTCCTTTATAACTTAAAGGAATGCAAATATAATGCAACAGTACTAGGAAACTATGAATCAAGAAAGTACTCGTAAAACGCCAAACGCTACCGTGTTACTGCATGTTATTATAAAATTTGTAAAGCGGTCGATGCTTAATATTTTCCTTATAAATCAGATCATCCTGCGTGTCATAACACAGGGCTCGGGGACTAGTTATTCCACCTTCATCCACGCCTCAGCTTAACAAATTACGGCCATACATTCAAGCCACTGCCGGCGGCTACTGGAAGCGCCATGGGAAGATTAATATCACACGTACGTTCATTAGAGCCTTTCTTGGCACTACAGATATAAACTAGAGTCCCCGCTTGCGTAATTTAAATCACTATACATGACTGTCCTATAGTATATACTTGTACTACTTTTCCACAAATGAACGCATTTAAACGGTGCAGGTGCATCCATCTGTACGTATTTTGCGCATTTTAGTTATCGAATTTTATTTTCAAGGCAAAGAGTTTTTGGCTTGAGAAGAAACAACGAAAATATTCATGCAAAATTGAGACAAAGGATTATTTTCCCCTGGATAGGAAAGCATGCAAAAATGTTTACATTTATTAACTTACAAGCTTCTATTTAACTTATTTTCGTAAAAATCGACACAAAAACGTTACATAATTAACGTAAAAGACTATTACACTTAAATGTCTTTTACAATTATTACGAAGCTATCTGTATTCCAACATTTTGCTGTCGCCACGTACCTACAGATCAATGATGGACGGGCGTCATAATCAATCGGCATTACACGTACAATTTATTCATGACAAACTATTCTCGGCTGGAGGTGTGACGTAACGATCCCATTAGCATGAAAATGGTTGCGTCACTGGTACAAGATAATATATTGAACTGCAAACATAAATTTCGCTACGGTATACCAATAAATCCAAAGAAATTTGTTCAAGATTTCTCCGCGTTCAGTTTTAAACAGTAAATTGTTCTAACCAAACTGTAGATAATAATGTTACAGGATTAAATTTCGGACGGGCTTGTTAGGGTGATGCAATTATAGATAGATCCTTAGGCCTCCACAAACTTCTAGCATGAGTGAAAAGTGGTCCATGAACAACTAGGAATGTACAATGTGAATGCTTACTGCCCAGGATTAAGGTGGATTAAAGTGTAAGCTAAGTGTAATCGGCATCCCCACAATTCCTACCAAACACAAGAACACCTTCACAGCGGATTTTAAGCATATATTATGTATTTCCATCAACTGACAAATTAATAATGTACCTATTCTTTTCCAGTTTGGGTTAGCGTGTCAAGACTGGAAGCCGCTGCTGGTGGGGACCGTGCATAGCTTCGGCAACATGGTGGGATTGTTACTGCAAGGACAGATATCAGACAGGTATCTTTTTTTCGTGTCGAGGAGGACATCTCAAAAAGATACCCAAGTAATTGGTCGTGAAATTGGGTTATTTGAGACTCATTTGATAAAACCTTATGGTAATTACACAGCGCTTGGAGATGGATAACGGGAACTTATTGTGTAGTTATATTATGAATGTAAATCGTAACAAAAAGTATTCAACCAATATATTTAAATTTAATAACTAAATCTATCATTTTGATAACAAAAGAAAATTAAGATTATAGTACAGTAGAGTTGATGTAATTTGCCCACTAAAGTTCAATGCCCTTCAGTCAGGGTAATCCACGAAATCATCTAAAGTGCACAACGATTTAATCAACAAGATATTCAATTGAATCGAAAGCTTTTTGTACTCATAGCTACAAAAACGTAATAATGACATTGAGTGAAAAAAACAGTCAAGTTACTATTTCGCGTTATGTTTCAAGCAAAATCAATCATGACCATGCTTGTCTTTTTTATTATAGAACTTATGTGATGTGACTTGGCAGATCCTGCATGAATATTACTGTCGCATCCGTGTTTGGTTTTAAATCTTTTGTTTTATCACAGGAAAGCATATAGGTTTTTTTTCTATTTTTTAGGAACGTAATATGTGCAATAATTAAGATCATTTACTAATTTATTAAAATATGATAATAAAGGCTGTTTGAAAAATGTGTCTTGATAGAATATCGTTTTAAAAAGTTGACGCACTAACAAAAATCAAAATTTTAAGGAAATGTATTTTGACCACTTATTTCAGCCTAAACAGTTGGAAGGGCAACATTTAAGTTTGAAGCAAATTCAATCTTTCTAGACATTCAATTTGTAGGCTAGGCTCGGTTTAGAAATAGCTATCTTAGATAAGAATCCTATTTTATATAAAGTCGATAACAGAGATCCATAAGTTATAGTTAGCATAACATAACATGAGGCAATTTATACTCGCTTGCAAGAAAATTCGCACATTTCAAGAAATTTTCTCTTTAGGTACTAAATATAATTTATTAATTGTATCACGGCAGGTTTGGTCGGAAGACGGCAGCGGTGTTCGCGGGGACCATGGGCGCGGTGCTGGGAATCACGAAGAGCTTCGCCACTTCTTTCTGGTCTTATATAGCTTTCGAAGGCTTGGAGGCAGCAATTGGCGATGCTCTGTCGCCTATGTTTATGTTGAGTTAGTATCATTAAATATGCAAAATTCAATAGATTTCAATTAAGGCGTACTATTGCTTGCATGACAGAACCGACGCTCTCTTTATAAAATAACTCAACAACACGTACAAAAGTTGTTATTGGTACTTTATTCATACTTCTAATTTTTAAACTTGTTTTTACTTCCATAGGATTACTACTTGTAAGTGAATGTAAATTCTTTCTATTGCAGGCATTGAAATTGTTGAGAAGAAGCGTATCGTTCTTTTCCAAATGATTCTACTGAACTGCTATACGGCGGGTCTCATCATAATGCCTTTCATAGCGTGGGCAGTGCCGTACTGGAGAAACTTCCTGCGGGTCATCTACGCGCCCACGCTTGTCATACTCACTTACTCTTTCTTCTTAGATGAAAGTATTCGCTGGCTTTTTAGTAAAGGAAAGAAAGAAAGAGCCATTAAACTGATAGAAAAAATCGCTCGAAGGAATAAAGTTGAAGTCGACAGGATTCTATTAGACAAACTGGATTACATTGACGAAGATTCGTCCAGCAAGTTAAATGACCGCAAGTTGTTAGTGAAGACTTTCAAGTCGAGGATAATGTTGCAACGGTTCCTGGTGTGCATGGTGTGGTGGTTTACCATCACGCTGATCAACTACGGAATGATGATAAGCTCCGTGCTCATCGACGGGAACAAGTACATCAACTTCGCTCTGTTGATGTTGATGGATATCCCCGCTAACGTGTTCTACTGGCTCGCGCTGTCCAAATACAGGAGGAAATTGCCCTTGATATGTTCTTTTATAATTGGTGGAGTGTTTTGCATCTCTCAACCATTTATTCCGAAAGGTTGGTTTGCTCTTCCACTAAATATTGCTCTATAGTCATTGCCTAACTTACTACAAAGTAATTATTATTATTGAAAATTTGTTTCTAAATGGAATAATAATAATCGTAGAATACAAAATAGTTTATCAGTATCATAATGCATATTATAACTTTCATACATAAGAGAATTAAAGATTCTCTCAGTATCAAATAAATAAATACTATTTGTTGTTGGACTTTCCGGCATTCATTTTATTTCTTCTGCAATATCCAGGTTACGCATGGGTGGGTCTGGTACTATTTATGGCGTTCGAGATGCTGGCAACGTTTTCCTACAACATCGTATACATGTACACGTCGGAGCTGTTCCCAACGTACACCAGAAACTCCATGCACGCCATCTGCTCGGCCATGGGCCGCGTGGGCTCCCTGATTGCGCCTCAAACACCACTACTCGTTAGTAATCTATTTTGCCTCAAATACATTAATTTATTAGGCACATTTGAAAGCTTTTATCATCAATCATTTTTTATTTGTCTATCAACGTTGATTTCATAAAGTTAATTATAGTTTTATTACACTTTGTATTACACATGTTAAGTGATTAAGACTTAATTGGTGGTGTTAGCATGCCATTCGTTTTGGTTTGCTGGTTTGATCACATTTTCACGAATATTTTTCATTAATCACTTTGTATATGATATTATTTTAGATGGCTTACTGGTCAGGTCTTCCGCCTGTAATCTTCGGTTTGACGTCACTGCTGTCAGGAGCCCTAACGCTGTTCATGCCAGAGACGGCTCGCACGCAGCTGCCGGACACCGTGCAGGAGGCGGAGACCATCGGTCGCAGGAGGAAGAAGGTTCACTCCGAAGAAGTTAGCTTGAAGGGATCGTAAAACGATCTCTCATGAGCAACAGATAGAACGTTGAAGAATAAGAACATCTTTATTAAATTACGATGCGATAAAGTACGCCTGTTCGTATTAACCGCACGTATGATCAACATTATAGAAAAGCATCCACTATAGAAAAGGCACGTGTCAATCTGTGCGATGGTTTGAACAAAAAACATTTTTGCACTGTGTTGGGAAACGCAAGCTATATATACCTTTTGAAATCACAATAAAAATAATCAACCAACAAATTCAAAATCCAAAGTTTGTCACACGCTACTTCTACGTAGGAGTTATGGTTAAATTGGCAAAACTAATTACCACTCTTTTCAGACGGGTACCCTAAGCAAAACAAACTTAGAGATGAAGGAAGCATGCAGTAAAGAATATAAGGAATTCTACTGAATCGTCGTGCCGCACGGGAAGTTATTAACTAAGAACTTTAAATGTATAAATTCCTTTATTTCTCAACCTTTGTATTAGGGAAACTCCATTAAAACGACCAGCGTAGAGACCGCATAGCGAAGAAAATGAACGCAAAACTGTAACAAGCTTTCCAGAAGTGGCAGCGACATAATTAGAAAACGCCAAAGAAACGGAACGCTGTAGATTGTTGGAGATATAAACAAACGATAAATTGATAATTGTGAAGGACAGGATTAAATAAATGTTATTTAATTGATAAGGAACGTTGAGCCGTCGTAAATAAAATATCACTAGCGTCTGTGCGTACGTGCGTTGAATTAATACATGGGCACCGTAGATGGCGTGGAGACGTGTAAGTGTGAGCACTGAATAGCAAATAAAACTGGGACATCTTAATTGCGACTTGGTACCTTGGTGAGTTTCTAACAAATCCAGTCGGAGGGAACTCGTGATGAGATTCGCACGTAAAACGTAGAAGTGTACAATTGGAAAGTATTAGTTTTCTAGTCAGATTTTTCAAAAGTTTAAAGAGTTCCTGTTGATAAATGTTATTATTAATTTTTAAATCTTATGAAATAAAGTGTTAAAAAATAAGATGTAGTAATATGATTACACATACGGTCTAGAAAATGAGTCCTCGACACTCTATATGGTTCTATTGGCAGAACTCATTATCATAATTATTGCTCTCATTGCTTTCAGCTTATGGAAGGCAAATCCTCTGCCAATATGGTGATCTACTATTACACGATTTTTTGCTTAATAAATCATACTTATGAAATTATATCTATGAAAGTAAAAGACACACACCCACACGATCATTGACGGGTATAGTTGAGCAGATTTATTTTACGCTGCCTTGCTCCTAAGGAATGGCGATTCAGGTAATACTCCTGTTCATAGAGTTGGTACAGGTGGACAGGTAACAGGCGTCTACAGGCGGCGATAGCTACCACTTCACATCAGATAATGTAGTTTATCTGTCCGTATACATATTCAATAGTAGTCAATATGTTGCAATCCAATCTAGTTATTTAGTTATAATCTACAGAATCAAATTCAGCAAATAAGCAAGTATGGTACTGGTAACAGGACTTGATGCGGTAAATTGATTTGTGTTACATGGTAAATATCTGTAACAACCTGACTGTAAAACGAGATCATAGATAAACATTTTACCGCTTCATACCGTGTAAATAAAACATACTATAAAAATAATAAGTCACATTTATTCTTGGCAAGTGGTTGGTCACTGTAGTGTTGTGACTATGCCCCAGAAGGATTTTGGAAGATATAATGTGTAGTGTAGGCATTAAAATATTAGAAGCGGCTCGATTTCTTGAAACCGGACTATTCTCGGAACAACTCCTAAAGAGCGTAGCGAAGGCTCTAATTCTAATATACGTGCACAATTCCACGCATAAATTATACACAATAGCGACGAATCCATAAGATTCTTGCAATGCCTCTCGACCAAATGAAATATAACTTTCCTTTTTAGAAATTTAATTATTTTCAGCGGGTTCTACATTTAATTCATATATCGAGTCATTAAAAAATAAAACTATCCGTGCATATATTTGGTCAAAATAATAACAATGACTTCCAAAAATAACTCAAAAAGCTATTTAAATATTTTTACATACCGCATGATCGATACCATCGATCCGTAGTAAACTTTTCTCGCAACACTCCTTACCTTTTACAAGAACTTTTACAGTTACCGCTATTGGACTTTTGAATCAGTTACCTACATATATCAATCTGACAAGCAAAAATAATTTATACTTTCAAACACCTTATGAAAGCTTATAAAATCATAGCATAAGACATACAATTACGAAGTGGTGATATAAATTTGAGATTTAATGCAGCTGCAGACAATTGCAGGGGGTGTATGTTCAGCAACACTAAGAAAAAGTAAGAAAATAATTAGATCAGATGTATTTATACTGACCTATTCATACATACTTATCTAGTACCTACTTCATAGTGATTAGAGTATGATTTATTAATTCTGTATACATATTTTAAACGGGATTAATCATAAATAATTGACGACATGGTCGTATACTTAGTGTGATTATGTTTCTGTCGACTTAAGTCTAGGAGCTATATCAGATCTAAACCAGTTACAAATTGTTACACTGGTACGCAGTTGTTGCCCCTTGCAAGGCCGGGAGAAAGCCGGAGCCGGCGCGAACCTCGTTGTTGGAAAGTAAGAAAAACTAATAAATATCAACAAACATACTTGAGGGCAATTAATTACCTGCGGAGCCGATGGATCATTGTTTTTGCTGCATCCGAGGCTATAAATCAGAGCCTGGCCTATTGAGAACTCACTTATACGTATTTTATGTTCTGGTGTGAACATAACCTGATCTGTGCTCAGAAGTTTTTCCGCTCAATTTAGTGCTTTGACGACCACGAACGGTGTAATGCCTCGCTAAGGAAGAGAAGTAGAACTACTTCAGATGAGGTCCCGTTTCCGACGACTACACACACATATGATTCTAAAACGTAAAACATGTGATCTCAAACTTTTTTACATACATTAAACAAGCACACATACCTACAAACGACTTGACAGCATGTTCTCGCACACGTTTAGTAATCTGCAACAACCTATGCGTAACCAACGCGTCGCAGGATTGACTCAGATCTTTCAATGCCATAACTGCGGTTTGTTAATGCAAATACTCACCTAATTTAATATGAAAAGGTGTGTTAAGGTTGCCAAGAGATGTTAAGAGTGACCTAATGAGAACTAATGAGACCTATTTGTTTTTTAAACAAAATCGCGACTATATGACACTATGAGTACATTTTTGTTACCGCCTTATTTTTCCTTATTTTAAATACCATTCAATGGATTTGGAAAAATATATAAATTGGTACTCATAAAGCGACGCCCGAAATATCCCATTTAAATTAATTACTTCTATTGTATTCAGTGACGATGATACAAGTATTAAGACTATAGGGAATAACTAACAAAAACGGTTCATCCAATTAGTATTTGCAAGAAGACATAGGAAAATGTTTAAACGTACAACTAATTCACTGCAAAGTAGTAAAAAATATGCCACAATTACATACATCATGGTAAAGAATCTACTTTGAATAAAACTATTTAGATTTTATATATAAATAAAATAAATAAATTCATTGCATTAGAAAAAATTGTATTCCCATTCGTTATTATTATTGACATTCATTGTATTTCAATGTTTTCTAGTTATATAAGTTCTTATTATAATATAATATTGTATGTTCTTATTTTATATTTAATGTAAGTTTTAATCTTAATTTAATTATATTTTAATTTATCGCAGCGTCTATACGGTAATTTCCGCGTTCACCTGTAACTGTGGGTACACGACCTATTTATTAAAACTTTGGTATTATAATGGTAATATAAGTGTATGCTACGTCGGCGAACCTTTAATAAATAAATAAATATCGCAGGCTACAAATCATAAATGTGTAGAAACGAAACGTTTTTCATCACTGTTGGCCACATATACATATGTCTCTAATTGTTTTATATGTAAAAATACATGATTTTATTTATTGTAACAAAGTTATTTCGTTTTTGTAACTCTTGAAAAGTAAGGGTTGTACAGCTTCGTCACTGTGGCTTGACACCCGCAATATACGTACTAATTTTCTTTGTTTACCTAAAACTTTTTGAACTATTATCCACTATTCGAAGCAGATTTCTCTTCAAAACTGAATGAGGCCATGGATACCACGCTCTGAAATTGTTAATTGCGCTAATAATGTTTGGTAAACGAAGAGTAGTTTCAAAACACCGTGCAATTTAGTATCTGGTCCCGTCGACAAGATCACCAATTTATTAGCAAACGGGTTTATTAGCACTAGAAATTATGAATCGCGTGCAGTAAAATGAATTTATTATCGCTTTGTGAACGGCGGTTGTAATTTAATGTGTTGCTTGTTTGAATAAATAAAACAAGTCATATTGATTGCGAATAGAAAAACTGTGGAGGACATAAGTTATAGTTTATCCTGCATCACGCGAGCACCTGCCGCTAACGAGCCTGCACGCGACTGCCCGCATACTAACCCGCATCGAGTCCCATTCTTTAATTAGTAATACCTAAACTTACGACGTTTATCTATTTCTGTTTGTTTGTGCTTTTGTGCGCGCTAACTTCAGAAACGGCTGAACCGATTTCAACGCGGTTTCACTAATGTATCGGAGCAAGCATTTTTTTATTGTGAAAGAGTAAGAAACGGGCATGCAGGCCACCTAATGTTAAGTGGTCACTGCAGCCCATGGACAAC
>DWON01005579.1:0-14778 GCA_018251015.1 Phocides pigmalion okeechobee
GGGGAGATTTTCTTTCCGTTGGGGGAGGTACTACCGCCGCTCTTATAATCCGCCATAAAGCATTACTTGTGTTTCGGTTGGAGAGGTGCGGTTGCTGGCTACACTTTGAAGCGAGGCTCAGGAATAGTCTAGTTCTGAGTAGGCTAGTTCTCAGGAGTATCAACGTATCTGCGTTCGACCTCAGATAGGATTTCGGTCGTGTTTGTAGTTGTATGTGGATGTGTATGGGCCGCAGCCCATACACATCGCATCGCCCATACAGTCGCAACTAGTTAACATTAAGTGGATTGCATGCTCGTTTGCTGTTCTGCTTACATAAAAAAGAAACCCTGTACAGTTTGCCAGGGCATAAGCCGGTGCACAAAAGCCAAAATCATTTTGCACTTCACTTAGAGCTTAGGGAATGAGACCATCGTTGTTTGCAGGAATTTCAACGCAACTACGAGTATGATCAACCTCGGGCGGGAATCTTGTTCATCTTGTTCTGTATAGAGCGATTATCGATGTCCATTGGCGAAACTTTTCACTAACCATCTGGTACCAACTGAATCCTGGTTTACTATTTCGATTTGTTTTACAATTTGCAACTTCTAGCTTTGTTTACAAGAAGGCGTTAAACGTGTAGCCAATGTATTTTTACATTTTTTTTCTATTATTTTGGTTATTTCGCAGTGGTTATTAAAGATCCGATCACGAATAATACGTATATTGTGAACGTTTCAACGTTTGGCATGTATCCAATCCGCCTACGTGTAACTTGACTGTCGGAATTGGAAATAAGGAACGGCATACACGCCTCCATTCAGCCCCTTGTTGGTTTAAACTCAATGCCTCACTCAGTTCAATTACCTAAAACGTCTTCTAAGAGATTGATTGAATACCGACTATGTATGAAATGACACTTGTTATCGGTCTAACCGTTTGGCATTATGATACATACTTTATTCTGCTGATGGGTATAGATTTTAAAGGTTTAAATTCCTTTCTAAGAAGTTAATTTGATTCTAAACCTAAAAGGCCTATAAGACCCTGGATAGGCCCTTTACTACAAATAAAATATGGTGAAATTGATTCAAATTGGCGAGACATACTTATTTATTTTATTTGATATAATATAATTTAATTATATTTATTCGATAAGCAGTTTATAAGTTTCCTAGCGTATTTTTATTAATTTTATATATTGCCTAAAAAGCAGGATATATCAGAATTCTAAACAGTGTCTAAAATATATCTAGAAATTACCGCTAACATACGCAAACTACCCAAAAGAGATTAATATAACTAAACTAACAGCTTAAAGTTGAGCTAATATTTTCCTGAAGCTATTTTCTTTAGAAATGGTAGTGGCAGGTAGTTCTTCAGTCGCCTGACGCACATCTACATACTTCACCGAATCGGTTCGCTGAGCAATTTTATTCACTTCACGAAGTCGGCTTCCGTCATTTTATGATGTGAATTCTCACATCCTACAATTGCCAAGCGATTTCCACTGAACGACTCTTATTAAATGTCCGTTTCTATTTTTTGTTGTTGTTAGTTTAAATATGAAATAAATTTTATTTATCACTGGATTGCTTGCAAAAAATATAGATAAATATTTCTTAAAATATCGTGATTTCTTCAATCAACAATTCGGTATCTATTGTAGGTACGAGTAATATAATTAATTGTTTTCCATTCTTAAATACTATAGATGAAGCAAAATATATTATTAACTAAATACCTATTTTTATTTGTAAAATACTTGGGATTTAAAACATCTACGTTATGAGACGTCGAAGTAATGTGTGTTTATTTTATGTTGATTTTCCGAATTAATATTTAAGTAATTATTAGAATATCGTCATTAATAGTACGTACAAATGTTATTTAAGGAATAGTGATAACAGACGTTACTTTAAGATAGTCAGTTAAAAAGAAGCTTTTCATGCCTTTGGGATATTAAAGGCTCAGCTACGGACAGCTACTATGAACGTAGACTTCCATTTACTTAGAGTGCTGTCAATGTTTCGACTTCTGCCTTGGACTTCTCTCACGGGGAGTATTAAGGATAATCAGGATGGCAACGCCCGATGAATGTAAAAGAAATGTACATTTTGTTAATGACAAATGTTAGCGGATAGTTGTGTGATATTCGGCGTTAATGGCTTTTGTGTTTGCACCAATATCTCTTTGCAAATATGTTTTACGTAATCATCAACATTATCATAAATTTACATATATTGAAGTATTTGAACTAATTTATCGCGCATTACGGAGTTTTAATTATGGTTTATATTTCCAGATTGGGTAACATATTTATTATTTTGTCTTATAAGTAATATTAGGTCTCTTGAAGTCAAACTAACAATATCTTGAGATAAATCGTTTACAACCATCTGATTTCAACAAGGGAAGAGCACGTGCTACAGTAACCAATGAATATACCTACATATGTAATTTATGGGAATCGAACCGAGAAACTCCGGCTTAACAGTCAGTGTTAGTTAGCATCGCACCAAGAGTTCGATCAAATATTAATGAATGCATGAACAATGAACAAATTAGTTGAACTAAGTCCACCACATCATATTGTTGATATAATAAGTAGAGTTGAAAATTGTAGAAATACAGAGATAATCGACGTAAAGTGCAAAGGGATGCATGTGCAAAGTGTGCGTCAGTAGCATCAGCGGTGGGTTTGGTGGCGAGAAGTAGGAACGAGGGCGCGCGGCGCGGGGAACGACAGGACGAGGGGGTGCAAGTTAGGGTTGTATATTTCACTTTTCGGCTTCATTACAGCTATTTCCGAATAAACTTAACAAAATGGGTCAATACCTAGAGTTCAAAATATCTAATATATTAAGTTTTTAAGTAAGTTTTTATTCAATTGATAAAACGAATACATACATTTTACAAAATTGATGAGATTGATACATTGAACTAAAATGTGTATACTATCTGTGTATATTGGACAGTATATAAGCAAGTAGACCAGAATTATAGAGGAATACTATCCATAACAGCAGGGTTGGCAACCCTAGTGCAGGTGCACCTGGGCGGCGGCCGGCGCCCAGCAGCCCACGTGCCCGGGCCGCCGCTCAGTCGCTCGCGAGCCGCCGCCGCGACGCGCTGCCGCTCGGCTCTACGCCGCGCCGACAGCGACAGGTGGCGCTCAGCGGCGCCGACGCCCGCCGCCTGCGCTCTCCGCTTTCTCGCCTCGGCCCAATAAAATTTATAGCCCCGACTCTAACATGAAACTTTAATAACACGTTTGTTTAGTAAAACACTGTGCAGTGCTTACTTGTTTTCTGATGAAAAAATGTATACTAACGGTTTTTTGAGGTGATGCTGTATTGGATTTAGAAAATGGTATTGCATGTTAAGGCGATTCCAAAGTAGACATTTGAAATACTGTAAGTATGTAAGTAATATTAAACGGTATAAAGACAGTTTCATTAATGAAAGTCACTTCAAATTTACGAGTATAGTATCTTCAATGCAATAAACAAGCCGAAGTGGTAAAATGATAAAACTTTTAACGATCATGTTATACAATCTAGGACCTCTTTTATAAGGCTATAAAGAAAGCTTTTCCCGACGTTCGGTTGTTCCATGAAAGCATTGTCAGTCGGAGCACCGAATAAAAATTTGCATGCGAATGTAATGAATGCTTACCTATTTAAATTCTCTATAGCATTTAAATTGAGCCTGAATTTTTCCAGGCAATACCATTGTATCTTCGTTTATACCGTACTTTTCAGCAGTTACATTGTTAATATTATTACTTTATGTTAAATTAGCTATACTTATGTATGTTATTATATATATTTTATTTAAAGTAAGTAAACAAATTTAAGTATTTTTAACGAGTAATAATATAATGTCAATAAATTGGTGTAACATTTATATGGCATATGATTAAAGATCTGGGTATATTGTTAGGTATTTTGGGGAAACGCGACGATGGCACCACCTTGCCCAGAGGCTGAATAAGCATCAAATTATGTTATGTTGGCATATCATTATCCTGTTCTACCTACATTAATGGTTTTTCTAGGAAAAGGTTGCTCGTATCGATCGGACGAAGACGTAAGCTTCCTGAAATTGTTTTCTTAACGGATTTTCAAAAAGAACATTCGACGACTGTTTTTCTATTATGTACTTTACATGACTATCGAAATTTATTGACCATTAGCAGAAAATTGTATGTGACTTGAAAGTCTACAAAGCGATTAATGATAGTTTGATTATAAATGTTCGTACATTTTATTATCTTAATTAATTTCATTATGTTGTTCCCGCAAAATGTGAATATTAGGAAAATTTGTAACTAATGCGTCCCTAATGATTTTTGTTCGTGCGAACATCCTGTTATGAAAGTAAAAAACAAGTTAATGATTCAATAACCCGACCTAATACGGCAAGCTTTTTACTGAAACACATTTATCGTGCAAAAAGGAGCAATACACATATTGTCATTAAATATCCATTATCACTAATCCATACATGATATCTTACAGTACACGGGAGTACACGGGAAAATTTGGTAATTAACTAATATAATAGTAAAATTACCCAAGTATACCCTTATTTACAAAATCTATGATAGCCTAATAGTGAGAGTCTGATCTCTCACCCGGTTCGGGATTCCATTCCTATTTTATTATAAATTAATTTTCAATCATATTAACCGAAAAGGAAAACATCAAAGATGCTTACCTAACGGAGAGCTCTGCCTAAAATTTTTAAAGGACTGCAAGACCTACCTTTTCCTTAGCACAGCATCTTACAAATTTTCAGATACATGATCCTCTTTTTTCGATATCATATCGTAATGTATAATTAAAAAATCCCATTTGATTTTAAACAAATATCATCGCGGAATTCATACATTTTGTTATGTACCGGGCACTCTTTTAGCCGTGATCACGAGCCAAGTAACTGATTCGAAATATCGGCAATCAAAAATCGAAAATCATTAATCGTGAGTACCTAGTGCATAGTAAAATCGCATGAGTATTCAGTGTAAAAATGTGTTGAATTAAAACCCTTTTGAAAATTATTCAAATAGGTCAGTCTAACAAGAAATGTGACTGGCGTTCATTAGACGCTCACTTTGGTGTCAGTTTTATCACGGTAATTAATTTAACTGACGAAAACACGTCCATGTAATGTGATGAATGATGAAATTGTAACCATACTTGTGTGTGTTAAGCAGACATAGACTAGTGGTAATATTTTAACCTAGCAAAATGGTGGTCCAGGTGTCGAATCCCTGTCAAACCTCTGGTTTTAGATGTTATATGTGGATTCGAAATTAATAGTCACATGCTTTAGAGATAAACGAAAACATTGTGAAGATATCGGCATACATGAGAGTACTCTATAAATGTCCTAAACGTGATAAGCATTCTATGACCTAATCTTTTTTATTGTAAGAGGAGAGCCGTTCCCAACAGTGGAACGGCCATGGGGTTAAGATGATTTAGGACGAGAAAACGGGGGTTATGAGTTTTTAATATAATTTCTACGAACATAACCACTCTATACAAATTATTATATCTCAATGATTAGATTGACTAATGATGTTTTTTGAATTTACTACACTCACTACACTTACCAATTACGAGTATTCGGTCTGATTGCATGAATAATCTAACACAGGCCTTACAGTTTCTAATACGTTTGTATTAAACTATTCTATCCATACTCTAAGAAATGAACAAGTATTAAAAGCAGCAGCAAGCAAATTTCGTATTAGTTATTAGTGGATGTACAATGATTAAGGCTTATACATACATACGGGCGCGGTAAGTACCTAATTTGAATGGATTTATTCGCATTTCCGTGATTCAAAAAGGGCTTTCAACAGTCGATCTCAAATATTATTGATAAAAGACATTCATTAAACCTAACCGAACCCTTGAAAACATGAGACAGATGAAATGGCCATTAACCCAAATTTCTATCAATCTACATAAGACTAAAGTGGTGAATTAGGTTTTTGGTGTATTTCAACATTGGGTAGAGCCTGAGTCCAGCAGTGGTATACGATTCTCTTCAAAACATAAGACGGTTGCTCAATTATTTCTGTTATTAAAGACTATTGTTATGAAAGTAAGCCCCATCTTATCCCTGGAGAATATTTGTGAACGTGTCAAAGCATTTTAACAACATTTACAGATCTTTGATATTGCCTATATCGTGCCAAAAGCGTCCTACTCAATATTTCTATTTGTTTGCTGAATAATGCATAGTAGTAGTCCTACTACGCACTTAGATTTATTGCATTTTGTCAGAGAATAACTATTCCGCAGGGGTCAGTATTTTATGTAACATTATGTAGTTACATCAATTATTTACGTATACGTAGAAAAGTACTATTCGAAAGGTTAATGAAATGATAATTTCCTAGGAAAGACTATAAAATACGCTTCCAATTTGGCAAGTTAAGACTTCACCCACGTAGTAGACCCGTATAACACATCGTCGATTAATTTGCACCATTGATCATACCGCCTTAAAGCCACTTATGATTTTTTATACTTCTCATACAAAGCTAGCTTTTGACCACGGCTTTGCTCGAGCAGAACAATAGTTTCATACAAACTTTCAATATGTTTTACCTCTTCAGGGGTGAAATTTTCAAAATTATTTCTTCATTACACCATATAAAGAACCTTTCCAAAAAAAATTCAGGGGCTTCGGTTCATGGTTTCGGTTATAAGTTGATCTCTGCGTCACCTAACTCTTTTATACATATAGATGACAATTTCAATAAAATGCCGTTTTAATTGCAGGAAAAATCACTATTAACTTAGAAGATTTCATAAAATGATAGGACAATAGGTAGATTTAATTTGTCATTTTAATATTTATCATTTTTCAAGTAGACTCTTTTTAATTATTAACAGTATTCGATTACACGAACAAAGTAACATTAAAGCATTACTGAATCTCCTTAACTTACTTTTTCTCTACAGGTATTAATAAGGTTCGTAATATGATTTCCGCTGGAGAAGCGTAAATTTATAACGTGCAGAAGTTTCGATCAAAGCCTTATCAAGTACCTAGCTTCAGCAATGTATGTTTTATTATTAATACAATTTCAGAGCTCATTAGCTTTTAACTTATTAATGAGTTTCCCAATGCTGTATTCTATAAACGTGATACAGTGTTATATATATAATTCTACTAAGTAATAGAAGTTAACACCGATATCCAATTTCGCTCATGTTCCTCGGCGCTTGTCTTAGTCAAGAAACTACTTCGATGTAGTTAATAAAATAATCAAACACGATTTTAGAACACTGACATTGACGACACTGAGTTACTGATTTCGGCACAATAATAATATGTTGGTAATGATTTATTATTTTATTTTAACAGAAAAAGTCATTTTTTAATTATTTTCAGTCATTGACAGGATTAGGACGTGGAGTTCGACTACACAGATAGGAATATATTAAGGAAGCCTTCCTAAAATCTTGGTACATTGCAAATAAGGATAACTATGATGTAATCATGTGAATAAAACTCAACGTAGCCGTCATTTTGATGTTATACAAAGCCAAATTATTTACTAGTTGATTGTGCTATTGAAATTAAAACTACGCTTACATTGTGATTACGTCTGCTCTTGTCTACTTTTACGATCATGTATCGTAAACGTAGCAATTCAATAACATCGTTTGCGGTAGACGGTATTGATGTTACCATAAAATTCACTACATATAGTGCAACTCACAGGCCTACGTGTTGTACATTCTCTATAGAGTTATTTATTTCGGAGGGTGAAACCGAATGTAATTGTATTCAATAATGTAGTCTTTTATCTCTCTACTATATCAACAAGATATATATTTTATCTTTTTGTAATAGTTATCCTAAGGATATTATTAAAGTGAAATACGTGTGTCCTAGCATGACATGTTTTGAGATATTTATCAATTTCTTCCCCCGAATATAAGAAAATATTGAAGTATTAATGTCAAATTTCGATTTCATATAACAGTCATAATTGGTATAAGTACTCCGAACTCAATAGTAAACAAGAGTAAAAAATAAATAGTTAATTAACATTGCAATCTATCTAGTCTGCTATTTGCCTATCCGATCGTTACCCATTGGACCGAGAGTGCTGGGTAGTAGGTATAGAACTGCGACCTGTGACTGTTAATTATGCATACGACCAATGTTCGACAGTTTACTTTCATTTAATGCTTAATAGATTTATCTACCACGATGAGTTCTTAACATAAAGTATATTTCAATGCTACAAGTGTGACGGAACTCATAATTGCTTGTGAAATGGTTATGTATTGGATTGATACCCTTGCTATTAATCTGCTCTTAGCCTACCGAGCGACGATCATTAATTAGGGTAGATCAATATTTAGAGATTGCATGCTCCGACGACTTGACTGGCTGGTTCTACGGAGCAGAATTCATTTAAGTGCCACATCCTCGGAAAGCGAGCGATCTGGAGAGAGCGGCAATTACTTAGTCTTTTCATTAGCAGAACGTGCAAATCCTTCTGGATCGTGATTTAGGTTGATTAAAACTAAAGTTTCATGATGTGCAAAAAAATTGCGGTAACGTTATTTTGTTTTATTGAACGCTAGGATATTTAATTTGTCGAAAGGCAAAGGATGGCCGACTTTGAAAAAGATTCATAACCTTATCATAAAATTTTGAGCCATATCTATAACCTTTGTTTGTCTATGGATTTCGATATTACGAATTCCGTTGTACAGTGAAACTACAAGCTTCATACGTGAACACTGACTATACACATTGTTTAAATGCCTCAAACTTCAGACACTGAAGAATATTCGATGAAAAAATACTTCGTAGTACAATCGGTGCATAGTAACTCATAAGACGTATCAACTTTTATTAAAATTGCTTATAGTAAATTTCGAAAAGCTACTGGGATCCCACTTTAAAAATATATTATTAAATTTTCAATATAATACAACTCTTCTTCCTTTTCTATGAACATGGTATGCAGCAGAATCATTAACCATAACTCGATAATTAATGAGCATAAATCAATATGATGTACAGTGAAGTATGCTCCGAATACAACTGACTGCACATATCTACTGCGCGTTTATTCAAACACTGCTTCCACGGAAAGCGCGCGATCTGCAGGGAACGGCAATTACTTAGGCTTTTCATTAGCAGAGCGTGCAAGTGCTCAAGACTCAAGACTAAGGATGCATGATCGTGTAGTCTTTTGATCTAGCATGCCTCCAGTACAAACGTAAGGTTGTTTTCACTTACCTAACTTAAATTCGTGACAGTTTTTCGTTACAAGTAATATTTTTTAAATGTCTTGTCTCGTTTTTCAGATCGTTTCATTTCTTTAATTAGTTTTTTTCAAAGCACGCATGGTTTAACATAATCGGAAATCCTCGTAGCATTGTAGCATTCGTAGCAAACACATAGCGCGGTAGGCTCATATTTCTCCCCCTACGTCCAGATTTCCCTCCATGGTCATTAAGAAAAATCAAAAAATAAATTATAAGTTCATGGCAAATGTTTGGTTTTATATTTAGGTCGCGTATTCACTTGGGTAAATGTTGTGCGCCTTGTTATGAGAGTAGCTGAGCCTTATTTCTCTAGCGAGGCCGAGCTGCAAGAAGTATTGCCCGCAACATTTACATTTTATACGAAGTAATTGTGAGATGTTCCACGTGGAAATATTTTTTTAATTTATTTTACTGTTAAAAATAGATGGCGGAAAATCTATGGCGAAGGCCGGTCCATGTTTTTTTTTGGAAATATCTTTATGTATAATCAAAATTTAAGCACACAAACATTTTGGAATTAACCATTTAAATATCCTAAAGCTTTAGATAGTATAAGCAATTCTAAAACGATACATAAGGCTTATAGAAAGCAAGCGTTGCATTATTGTCATGGATAGATATTAACTCAATATTTCCAAGTTTCCCAAAGGAGAAAATTTCTTAGGTCTCTTGCAAGAAATAAAGACAATGCAATTTGCGACTATCCCGTATCCTCGATAAAACGCGCTGAATCCTTAGTCTACACTATAATTAGATGACTTTGGTTGGTGACCCAGGAACACCTGCCGCACCAGAAATAACTTCACCAAGATTGCACCGAGGTTTACAATTTTATGACAATATTTCTCCTGAGAAAATCACAACGGACTGCCATTTTAAGAACGTCTTGACTTTCGATTTATCAGACCGTGAAGTAATGATCACTGCAAGGAGAGATGCATTTGCGCAAAGATGATTGTGAGAGTTCTTCTAAATAATCTTTATAAATAAAACCAAATATTTAGAAGACTTTAATAAAACTGATATACATATAGTGTATATTTTTATGACAATACAATATGATTATATATTATAATCCACGTAAGGCGGTAAACCTTAATACCCTCTGAATAATTTGTTCTTTTCTGATTAGTCATTTGGCCATGTTAGAAAAAGAAATAAGGATGAAAAGTTAACATGTTGGCAGAAAAAGTCGCACAAGGACGATACTTCACTTTATAGCGATCTTATCCGGACGAAGTGGACCCCTCACGCCTATACATATACGCACAAATTTCAAATAAATCTGATCATCATGGCAAGTGGGAAATATCGTAATTTATGGCTTTGGAAAGAATTTATAAAGAAAACCCGTGGTTAAATAAAAACATAACTAGTTATGTTGATAAAATAAATGTATTTTTATTATTATTCCTACTGTACATACTTATCCAAAGCTTAAATAAGAGAGGTGGTGGGGAGGGGGCAAGACGTTTTTAAACAACATGCTATCAACATGTTTGCACCTAAAGTGTCCGAAAAGGACTTAAGAAAATTAGTGAAATATTTCCGAAAGAATAATATGTATATTCCTAGTAATCTCTTCAAAAGAACTTGCTTCAAATCAAACACCGTTGAGCGCTCTGAAGCCGATAGCTTAGTCTGTGATCATTTATATTCATGGAAATTAAAAACGCCTTTATCTATTTCATCAGTCTATGACATTGATTTGACTTTACTAAACGAATATAATGCTTTATATAGCGACTGACTCTAAAATAAAGACATATAGACGCATTAATTGATACAAAAGTGTTTAATAAGAATGAATTTTAAAATGATAATATTATACAAATATTAATATACTGTATTGTTTATTTTTTACTAATCATGTAAATATCAACTTGTAGATTGTTTTTTTTTATGATTTAAACTACTAAACCAACCTAGTTCCCATTTTTTATATTACTCAATTTGTTATTAAGAGAAGAGTAAAACTCAAAGCGCTTGAAATTTTGTGTTTGTAAAGTTATTACTAGCTCATGCTGCAGTTTCAAATGGTTTACTGAAATAAAACGAGGAAGAAATTTTTTCTTGGAAATGGGTGCAAAAAAGGCAATACTCATTTTAAGTACTGCAAAGAACATGAATAATTTTGTTATGAATCTGTGCAGAACCTATCTAGCATGATAGCTCAGTGCAGCAATGGAGATTCGATGTCATGTATGTATTAGAAATGAATTATGAGCTGTAACGATGACGGTTTTCCTCTCCGACAATAATTAATCACGAGGCTACGTACATGCCAGAGTGCTCTCTATAATCTTCTGAAAGGTGTGTGACAAGCTTGACCGTAAATTGTCTTCTAACCTAAGCCCTCTTAGAAGCTCCTTAGAAGATTTTGTAAAACAATAATAAAAGTAACAGTAATATTGGATTATTGGTTTTTTTGTATAAACAATTTGCGTAGACTATGGTTAATCTATGGTTAATATATCTGTCTATATTAAAACAATGGTAGCACACCTTTTTTCAGTCCCGCTGCTGGCCACGGCTCTTTCTGCACACATAAAACAGGCCTTGAGCAGACTCCGCAACGCTGCTCCAACGTGATCAAATGCATTAAATAACTTACTGGCCAACCCGTAAATTTGTTTCCAACTGCCCAAATCTCCTTCACCATGTTTAAAGTATTCATCTATCGACAACAATCATATCTGTGATGAACAACGCACGAAAGTGAAAACAAATTGTTTTGTCAGTATTGGTCATCCATCCAATTTCCAATCGTGGTTGATTTTACTAAACTCGTCGATTGTTTACAATCAATACAATTCGTTGAGCTATGCGTGCTTTTACATTTTTTTTATTCCAAGGTATTAATTGCGTATATTTGGTACCATATTTGGTATTTATAATCTGGTCGTACTTCATTATAATATCATATAATGTCAAGTTCCTAAAATAGGTATTTAATCGATATGCCTCTTCGCAAATCCGTTTATAACAAGCTTGTAGTAATTTATCAGGATCGGAGTCATCTAGCATCTGTCTCGTCTTTCGAGGTGCTGAGTAGCTTTTGATTATGATTGCTACTTTTGTTACAGAAGATGGGATTAATGGAGCCATCTTCCAGACGATGTGGTGCCAGCAATTTGGTTTATGATTTATGAATTTTCTAGTTAATTAAAAAAATTAATATTTTGTTCACATTCACATTTTATATCCGTAACCGACAATAGTTATAGTAGTTATGACTTACCTGCAACCTTTTTTTCTATCCAATTATTGGGAACAAGCCTCTTCGCACAATTAAAGAAGTCCTGTGGCATCTACGCCATTGTTCCAATGCGGAAGTCAGGACTTGTGGCGGAAGGTAAGGTAATTAATAATTTCGGAATTCACAATGCGGAATAAAACAGCAACACTGTTGTTTAGGTGCTAACTAAGGACATTACATTTAAGAAAAGAGGAGTAGAATCTAAATGTGAAGTTATTCATACTAAATCTGTTCTTCTTGTGGAATACGTACTAATATTCAAGATGGATAAAATTAGTAACTGATTTTATTAATTACTAAATAATCCACAATTTGATAATATCACTTCTTTAGTCTTTTATAATTTTTATGTTTTTTCTTAGTATTATGCATATAAAAATTAATTCTTGACCGTTTTTAATCGTTTATTTATATTACAGCATACCTTTACTACTGGTGTTGTTATAGATTATGTACGCTATATTACATTCTGAGAAATAATCATAGTTCGGTTTCAATCATTTTCAAATTACGTATTGCCAGCATGTAACCTTATGCTTCTGGGATAAAACACGGATTTAGGCTAATAACCTACATTACTTACTATTTTTACCAAATCAGACTTTATAAAAATCCTTAAATGCATTTTTACCAGCACGATTACACTTGTGTAATGCTTGTGGGAAAGCAACGAGTGTAAAAATGATGGAATCATATACAACCTAAATGGCCACGGTACGGCTTGCCTCTCGTTACGCTGCACTTTTTAAAAAGCCTTTTTATGAGAAAAAATATGTATCTCTAGGCAAGATTTTTCAATCGACATTGCGTATTTTCAATGATTTTACAGGAACCTCAAATATTTTGAAATTAAAGGTAGCTTACAATTATTCATTTGTAGTTACCTATTTTCATATGAATGTCTTTCTCAAAAGATTCAATATTTTTTATAATTTCCTGCACATACAGACAGATAAGTGACTTATAAAAAGGAGTTCTATGCTTGCATAATCAGTTTATTGTATAATCGCAACAAACTGATTTTTTCTTATTTTTCTAGCTCTGTCTGTATAGATTAAACTATTACACGTATGTCTGTTAACCAAACTCATTTGGATATGTTAAATAGCGAAAATACAATACCTCATTTGAATAAAATGAAACCAGATTTGCGTCACGCGAAACATGTGATATCTTGCAATTGTTCACTTTCCTTAAAAACTTCCCAAGAACATTATGTTCATCAACTTATATTTTAGAAAATTCTTCATTATATCCCGTATTAACATCCTATTATGCTGAAACATTTGTTAAGCTTATAAAGGCTTTAATAAAACACCGTATTCATGCGCGTTTAGCGCTATGCAGCATTTATGAATAACAATTTGCGATAAACGTTATTTAAGTTCTACTTTGACGTGTCTATAAAAGGCATTTTATGAAAACGACTGTTGGACATTTATGATATAACTTTTTAAATTTCCATAAATTTATTCGATCCGAATTTAATCATGCAATGACGGCGATGTTGCTCGAGTTCCTGCTATAAAAAGAAAAGTCGTGACTAATTGGCCGATTTATCAACGCCAAGCCAAAACCGCTAAAACTAATAACATCAAATTTAGACAGTGGCTTCTTTTCACGACGGAGGGACTTTAGAAATTCAACTTTTTGAGGTGAAACGACACGACAATGCTTTTTTTGCGCCAAGATGAAAAGAACTGAATAGCCCCTTTATTTATACTACAATCTACATTTATTATTAAAATCTGGCATAATAACACAGTAACTGGCAGTAATATTGTACATTGAACATTTTTATCAAATAATTTAATCTAAATATTAGTCAAGTTCAATCAATAGTAATATAATTTTGTCATCTGTGTATTTCATGGCACCTTATAGTATGTAAGAACTAACTTTAGGTATCATAAAGAGATTGGTTTTAAGTGGATCGCTTTCCTCAGTGTTCACATCATCAAAGTTTCTAAACCACATACACTAGAAACTTAGTAGCTAGCTTTCCATTTGAAATTTACTAGTAACACGAAACTACTGCCAGGAACGTGAAAATGGTACCATTAATCATCGCTCTGTATTATGCACCAATCGCATTTGCACCTGAGTCAGGTACCTTACATATCTATAGAATATAAGCGTTTAAACGTTATCATTTTCAAATATTCGCGATTTATAAAAAAATATAATAGATCGAACTTAGTTACAAGTTAGGTTCGG